>JABUQX010107588.1:0-7500 GCA_015478945.1 Trachelipus rathkii
TAATTCTATAGGGTATGACGTTTCCGCCGGTTTCCCCTGGGGGATGTGAGGAGAAGCATGAACAAGAAATACGTTTTGACGACTAAGTTGCTTTTTTCTTCTTCTTGGAAGTACCGTCTGACAACCTGTTCTGTTGAAAACTTGCCAAGGGAATAATAGTTGTGGTTTGGCAGAGATGTTAAAGATATTGTTATGGATTAACTGCTTCTTGCTCCAAAGTGCAATCCAAAGTTTATTTTCTCGTAACGGTTGCCTGTTTATTTCAAGGAGGACAGCGCCAGTGGCAGATGAATATTTAAGGGATTCCTAGTTGTGTTGAATTTAAAGGTTATTTTCATGGATGCTAAACCAATGATGTTTTTGCACAGAGGATTGAGATTGGAGGCGGGATTGCACTTGTGCTCCAGAGGGGGTCAGTGAACAAAACACATTTATTTGCAGTTATAATTAAAAAATTGTATATGAAACCCACTCATCCAAGATCATTATATATATATATATATATAATACTTATATATATATATATAATATATATATATATATATATATATTATATATATATAAATATATTAGATATATATATATATATAATAAATATGAGACAAAAAGAATAATCCACCATACGTTTGGGAAAAAAGGAACCCAAAAACGAGATCCAAAATCAGGGCCCGATATGACGAAACACAAAGGCGACAGAAGTCTTTTGAGTTATAAGAAGTTATGGATACGTAAAAAAACATGGAAAGAAATCCAGGCCTTATCAAGTCAGTAGAGTAACATATAGGAATTGATCAAAGCATTAATAAGTCTGTGGGTTAAAAGAGGGTTTGGCGAGGAGAAATTATGGGGGACTAGAAAAGCCGCCACTAATATATATATTATATATTATACCTATATATATATAGTATATATATTATATATATATATATGATATATATATATATATATATTATATATATTATATTATATATATATATATATATATATATATATATTATATAATATTATAATATATATATATATATATATATATATATATATAATACAAAATATATACTATATAATCACATATATATATATATATATATATATAATATACTATATATATAATATATTATATCATATATATATATATATATATATATATATATATATTATATATATATATATATATATATATATATATATATATCGTTTGGGCTTCACTTTTTCACGGTTTGATTTTATCTCCATATTAAAATAACAATATTAAAACATTGTTTTTAATTTTTATTTTATTTTCTTTATTTTTAGGTTTCATCAATAATTCTTTTTCTAATTTTTGTCAAATTCAATTAAAAATGGAAAGAAAATTTCCAAATATTACGTATGATTTGTCTCAGAATATTCTTAGACACAATAGAAAAATGGAAAGTCTTAAAGATTATTCCTTCTTTGTATATATTGGAAGTGTTTTCAAGGAATCATTAATTAATAAATATTATTTGATAGAGAAATTAATAAAAGTTACACCAATTGGGCGATCTATTTATAATAATTGGCGCAAAATAGAACAAGATGTAGATGATAAAGTTTTTAAAAGTCTTAATTTGTACTGTGAATTAATATTTGGTCCTACTCGGAGACAGAAGATTCATTATATTGGAATGCAGATATTAGATTTTCTCAAAAAGAAACCCTACTTAGATATTATCGACGTAAAAAATTTCGTTCCTTTCATGGTCTTCACTGGTCAAGGGACAATAAACATGGCAAAGAGTGTTTTACGAGTTAATATATTGCCACAAGATTCTGTTAAAAATTTCACAATGAAGTGTCATTTCTTTTTAGAAGATGAAATTTTGGAATGTTCTGGCACGTTAACTTATAACGAAATTGAAACTATACATGAAGCATCTAAAAAAGATTATATCCTTGAATTTTGGATATTGAAAATAGCAGAATTTAAACAATCGATTGACAAAATTTCACCGGAAAAATACGAATTTTTTTTCCTTAAAGCTATAAAAACTAATAACGAAATTGCCGTTCAGTATTTGTGGTCTAACAAAATATCAACACTGAAAGAAGGAAGAGTCATTTTAGAAAAGTCTCTTAAACTGATTATTGAAAATTCTTTAAAAACTAATATTATGATGTTCTTACTTTTGCAAGTAAATGAAAATGAACTTTGTGAATTTTTTCAATCATCATCTTTAAAAGTAATTAATAACATAATCAAGGAAGTTAGATGGCATTGTGTCTTTGATAAAATATTTAATGTGCTTAAAAGTTATTTCAATATTGATAGTGTTTCAAATATATTTGACAATGTGTCTGACTCTCTTTGTGAAGATTATCCATCAGGAATGAGTTTAAATTTAGTAGTAAAATTTTTCGGTTCATTGCATCGATCATATAAAGTTAACATAGTGTGGAAATCTACACATGATCAAAATTGTGAGGTAAAAAATCATTACGGTAGAGTTCTTACAAAGTCAATTATTAGTAGTAATAGAGAAGAATACCTTAATATATTGTTAAGAGATGTGTATGTAATCACCTTAAATGACTTTTTTTTGTCCAATTTTGGAGTGATTTCACTAATCGAACCTGCTAAAAAAGGAATTATTCATCTTTTTTTCAGTTTTTTAAGAGATGTTTTTACTGAAGATGATCTATTTGTTGTTAAGGTCAATTTTTTTCGTTCGGCAAGAGAAGAAGTATGCTTGCATTTTATTAAAGAGTCTGATTTTAAAATGCTAAAAAGATTTGTGGACTATTTCTCAGTATTCGATCCAAATATTCGAATATTTAAAGAGTCTATTCCCTACATGGTTCAAGGGAGACCTATAAGAGAGATTCTTTTTCCAACAAAAGGAAACTTTGATTCAGGAAATTTGGAAAAGGCTGATGCAATGTTAGATTGGTGTTTAAACTCAAGAGAGAAGGTTGACTTGTTTAAAAAAAATATGATTTTGACAGCAGAAGAATCTCGATTTTACTCCATCGTTTATTATGATAAAATATTGAATTGCGTGAAAAAATCATGTTTTAATTTTCTAAAAAGATTTTTTGACTGGAAAGGAATCGAAATTAAAGAGATGACTGAATTAATGCAAAAGCTTATGATCGATTCATCTCTAAATAAAATGATAAATAACTTAAAAGATAAACAGACATTTGTAAATAATTTCTCATCTTTTTTGGCAGAAAATAATGTAACTAAAAATGAAATTGATGGTTTCAAATTAAGGTTGGAAGGAAAAACAGTTTGACGATCTCTTTAATTTTTTTTTTACAAAAGTGTTTTTGTATAATTTTATTTTAAACAAATGAAATGCCAACAATAATAATAAAGTTTTCTAAGCAGTTTCACATATTTATGGTTGTAAATATAAAATAAAAATTTAAAATACTCAGTGTTTTAAAATATTCAAAGTTAAAATAACATTTTCTATTCGTTCAAATCTTTTTTAATAATATTATATAAAACTTTGACTCATTGCCAGGCATTATGGATAGTCAAACGGAACAAATAATGTTGTTTTCGAGCCAATTATCTCATATATAGTAAAATATCATTTAGTAATATTTAAAAAGGTATGATTTTTTTTTATCTGATCAAAAAGTTTAAATGTAGTAAATTTATTTTAATTATATATAATATATAAAATTACAGGGATTTCTGAAAGCTATTTAGGAAAATAAATAATATTCAAAAGCTGTGATACCTTTAACTTAAATTTTCAATAAATCGCCTTATGGATTCAACCTTGCTGAAATGAGATTAAAATTTTTGTAACTTATTCTGTTTAACCTGAAAAGTTCCAATTACTTAGCTCACCAAACCCGATTCAGGCCATGATGGAATTAAACACCAAACTTAGAAAAAATGGTTATTCAAATTTTTCGTTTGAAAATATTCAGTTTCCTTTAAAGCTTGACTTTGTGTAGGTTTTTTAAATTTCTAAATATTCTGTTTTAAATGAATTAAGAATGAGTAAGAATGGATTGACTCAAAAACAAATAATTGTAAATAGGCAGCAGACTAACGTGAAAATACGAGAGTTGGAGAATGCGAACCTTCAGACACAAAAAGAAATACTAATCTAATATTTGTGCAAATAAGTTGCGAAAATCCTAAATTATTTCAGAATTTTACCGCAGATGGTTTGAATTAATAAATTTCATTATAACCCCAAAATATTGTTATCCTGTCACAATAACTAATTCTTAAATCTATACAATTAATAAAATTATTTATATATTATGGACAAATTTCAAGAAAATATAATTAACACTAACGTAATTAAAAGTTGATGTAAGGTCGAATAAATGGTTATGTGGAGCTTAGCGTAGTATAAAAACATCGATTTTTTGCAACTCTTCCACATAAAAATAAATTTTTACATTTTTTTTGTTATGATTCGGTTTAGGACCCAATAAATTCAGGGTTTGATACGTTTTGTTAAGTATACAAAGTAAATATGCGTCTACTTAACAAATTTTATAACCTTAGCAAGTTTTCAGGCTTAAACCGAAAGCGTTGGATATGGCAGCGCTGTTTACGTCATCATGCATGGGGTAGGAAAATGTTAAAAAAAACGATTATAAGAAAAGAAAAGATTTTTCGTCATATTATGCTTGGCTCCACAACTACCAAATATTTAATATCATGAAAAACATTCCAACTTTAATCTCTCTCCCCTTGGAAAATACTTAGTACTTAAATATGTGTGAAATGGGAAGCAATCGAATGTTTTCAAATCGACCCCAAGAAGGAATTACTACAGAAAATTTAAAATTCTCTACTATAAGTTTAAATGAACAAAAATTCTGAACTATTTATTCAGATTTTCTGTTCATTTAAACTGGTAGTAAAGAATTTTAAATTTTCTGCAATAAAATTTCTCAGATGGATTTATAATAAATATAATAATTTATCATAAATATGATAAAATAAAAAAAAATTACAAATCCTCTGAAATTTCAACACCGAAGCTGCTCTTAACTACAGAAATCTCTCTAACAACATTCACAGAATCCTAATGACAAGATGAAGTAAAATTTCTTCGTAGCTAAAGAAAATAATATAAAATTTCCAAAATTATAAGTATAGAATCTTATTTTTTTTATTATTAATGATTTGGCTTAGGTAGAAACGTTATTGAATTTATTAATAAAATCAAAGCTCAAAAGTGTGTTATGACCTTAAAGATAAATATAGGACAAATTTTCTTTAACTAAAACAATACAATAACTTTTCTCAGCTAATGGTTTCAATATCACAAAGGGTGTACCTTTATACGAAATTTAAAAATTAATTTATTTAGGCTTGGTGAATATTTATTTTAATGATATAAGTTTTTAATACTCAATAAATGAAGGTTATATTAATAGGTTTAAACAATAAAATTACTTTTTAAAAATATCTTTCCTCCCCTATGGAATTTATCGCATTCGCAGATGATATTACACTTTAAGTGGAGACTTTAAAATAAAATAAAAATTTTCAGTTTTTTAATTATCTAAATTATAAAATTTTTTTCACTGTTTTTTTTTTAAAAACTAAAAACGGAGTATGCCAGTATCATGTGGTAACAGCGAGAGAGATGGCAGGAGATCGAACGTCTCTCGCCGCTAGCCGATGAATCAGACGAGGGGAGACTAATCACAGCTCACGCTCCGGGGATGTGTGTCCCTACGGAACCCCCGCTCTTATGTCTTTGGGTGTCGCGGTCTCCTCACCGACATCACTGCCTCCGGGGTATGAAACGTCCCCCTATCTGTCCCCCGTCGGCTCGAGCCCCTAAAAGTGGGGGAAATATATTTTTAAAATATTCTTCGATGAATAAGCCAAAAAAAAAAAAAAAAAAAAAGGTAAAATGTTGCGGCTGATTCCAAATTATATTTTGTTTTTTATCTGATAGGAACCTGCCGTTTGCTCGTAGTAGCATACTGTGAGCACTCAAAAAACTCCTGACCAAATTATATATTAAATATATAATTAAAATATTAATATTAATATAATATACTTAAACGTATATTATATATATTTAACTATATTATCATATTTATATTATATATCGTATCTAATGTGTATTATTGATATAATATTATATTAATATAGTTTAATATATATATTTATAATATATATGTATATATTATGTATATATATATTATAGAAAATCTGTGTAATAGAAGTATTTATATCAAAGCAGCCTTGGGGGGAAAAGCTATTACTGAGTCATTGCATATATTATGCTCACATTAATTATTTAAAATTCCGAAGAAAAAGGGGAAATATTAATATATTTATATATTAATTTCACGTAATAATAGATAAAAAGTAGGAAGTATATTACATTATTATATTAAGTTGTATTAAATATATAAATTATTAATATTATTTATTAATATTTATCATTCGACTTAGATAAGTTACTAGTAAAGTATTTATATTATATTTAATTATATTATATCAATTTAATTTATGTTATTAATATAATACTATTATAATACATTATATTATTATATATTTTAATATTATGTATTCTTATATAATAATATATTTCAACGAATTTAAAAAAGCTATATAGAGGACATTAAAACTAATTTAATTTAAATTATATTTCTTTAATAAAGTCCACTAACTCCAACGTTCCTATCTGTCGTGAGTTACCCTGGATACGCACCACGGTAGCAAATGGACATTGGGCAGGACAGGTCCTAGAACAGTCCGCTGCTCATGAATAGAACATTGCTTGCATATCTCTGACGCAGCCCAATGGATACACATTAGACTTTGAACAAGACCCTTTACACGATTTTCGGAAAACGAATAAGGACAATTCCTTCGAAACAATTTATGCCTATGGCATACTAACTAAATGTGGTACATACTAGTGGAAAAGAGGTTGAGATACTTTGGATAATGATGGAGAAAGAGGAGGATATGAACGTATATGGAACTTTGGCGGAAATGATGGGAGTGAGGGGGAGAGGAGAGGGGAGAGAATTTGGAGTTGGGATATTGGGGATTTGTGTTGATGTATATAGGTGTGGAGTCGGAGTCAAGAAACACGGAGTAGGATTTGTTGTATACAAAACAAATGATCATATTCATCCATTATATTTTTATGCAGTGGTGTGGACATGATGTATAAAATGAATTAGGATCTTATGTGCATGCACACTTTCAATGATGAAAAGGAAAATATTTATAACTGTTTCAGGTATATATTGCACGCACAGAAAGGCACACATGGAGGAAAAAAACGAGAGTTTATGGAAAATGAGGAAGAGAGGGTGGACCGGGGCGGGAAGAAATAAAATGAGAGAAAATGAGAGATGAATAAGTACTGCTGTGAGATTTTCCTCTTTAATTGTCTAGAGTTGGGTTGAGGGGGAGAACGAAAGTGAAGTGGAGAGGTATATTAGTGGCAGCTTCGCAACTCGGATATAGGAGGAGGTATCAGGAAACGTGTGGAGGGATGAGGCTTGATAGAACTGCATGGA
>JABUQX010107588.1:12500-24534 GCA_015478945.1 Trachelipus rathkii
AAAAGAATAGAAAAAACTCTGCCCGAATACGTTGTCTAATAAATTGACTGCTTGACCTGCACCGATCCATTCAAACCGGCTACTTGTAGCGGGTCGCCCTTGCCGAATTGATACAAAAAAAAAAAAAAATCAAAAAAAAAATTCACAAATTTGATTTTTTTATAAAAAAAAAATAACATGAAAAAAATAAAAAATCAAAAAAAAAAAAATATCACACAAAAATTCTGACCTGCGATCCACTGATTAAAGTTTTGACGTTTCCTTAAATATCTTTTGATAAGTGTCGTCTGTCACAACATACGTCTTTTTAACGTATCCGAACTAACACTATACATCCGTTAAAATTTTAAATGCAGTGCGGCCGCAGCCGTCGTTGTCGCTCCGAGTTTATCATAAAGCTCAACATCGCGCAGTACTAGTAGGGTATTTTTATGAAATCAGCGCCTTAGCGATAATGTCATAAGTTGATGTGTAGTTTGTTTAGAAGTTTGTGTGTCAACAAGTGCAGGCGAGTGCAGTTTGTTTAGGAAAGCACTGATAAGTTCAGGTTTGTCTTTGGCGCGCACACTAAGGAAAGATCATGAAAGGGAAGAATACGGACAGCGCCTAAACCTAAACGGAGGAAACTCTACATGAACAGAAAACAGAAGAATTCGTTTATTTCGATTCATTGGACTCGCTTAATAACTACAATCCAGGCAATTACGGGTACATAAAACAAAAAAATATTCTTTTTTGATAATGGGTACAGAAATTGCTTCTGTCAGAAATCGATAATAGAGGAATAAAACTTCCTATTCATAGACTTTTTGAATAGTGTAGATCTATCTTGTCTTTTCAGGAAAGGGATTACAGCACGCCACAACACCTTTTGAAAAGAATATTATTTCCGTTATGAATAGTTATTGATTGATCAAAGTAATCTAGGTTAAGTGTTGAGACAATGAAAGCTATGTTAGTTGTATGACAAAATGTTCTGGCAGAGTGTGAAAAGTTATATGATAAAGTTTTTTCTATCTTCTGTTCATTGAAAAATGGGTTTTTTTTAACATTCAATATGTAATATGGATTAGTTTTTTTTTATTTATGTCCTACTGTTTTTCGATTAATCATTAAAATATTTTCATCGCGGTTTTGCTTTCCATGATGTCCCGTTTTTGTCTCGAAGACAATAAGGTCAGCCTACGCTTATCCCAGATTCATACAAAGAGATTTTCGCTTGTCTTATATCTATCCTCTTTTTATTTCATCATTAATTTCATATTCCTTAGCGAAGACAAACAATAACTTATTAACATAAAATGCCAATACCGGAAGTTATAACAGCTTTTACTGATGTCTTTAAAGTTAATGTTCATATATATTATATATGATATTATATTATATATAGTCATATATTATATATATATTAGATTATATAATAATATTATAAATATATATATATATATCAATATATTCATAAAATATATATAAATATATATAATATAATATATATAATATATTATATATATATCACTATATATATATATATATATAAATATATATATATATATTATTATCATATATATTAATGTAGTAAAAAAATTAAAGGAATTTGGAAAATCTACTCTTCTCGGCCCCGGCCAAATCACACTCCTGTGCCATACTAATATATATATATATTAATATATTATATATATATATATCATACTATATATAAATTATTATATATATATATATTATATTATATAATTATATATATATTATAATATATATATATATTATACTTATATTAAGTATCCTATTAATTTACCTTTCCCTTCATTTGTTTAATATATGTATTTAATAATATAATAAATAAATAACTAAACCCTATGTATTGTAAATATTTCTCTCAAAATTCATTTGTTTTCAGTTAATGTTGTGTATAATTAGATGTTTAATGTCAATTAGTAGAAAATGTTGTCCAAAATAAGATACAAAACTCGTCTCTGAAGACTCGCCAAATTGACGTCGTGATGATTTCCATTGCTGGATTTTAAGCGTCTGAAAATGAGAATGTCATTGAGGAAACAGATTTGGGATAAGGATTTTGTGCTGTTAATCCCCGAAAGGCGCCAATACTGAGATGAGGGTAGTAGAACGTGATATGGATTTTGTGGATTAGTAGGAAGTGTGAGTCAGGATCATGGCGTCGAAGATTTTTTATGGAACAGATAGAGTTAGTTGAAACTTTCAATTAAGGTGGAATCAGGTGGTATAAGTGGAATATGGTTGTGGTATGGTGGAATAAGGTGGTATTAACTGAAAATTCAAATCATTTACACAAGGAGTCCCTAACCTATTGGTCGCGACCTAAATTTTCTCAACCAGGGCTTCCGAGATTGGTCGCCGTAGCTTAAAAATTAAAGTTCTATTTATTTTTCTTTTAAATTTTAAACCTTCTTTATGTTTAATTAAAATGTAAAACATTAAAATGTCTGCAGAATGAAGAGTATTTTGTTACTCTTTCTAATAGCTAATAATTACTAAACTTCTTTATTTTATTACAATATCATTTTTAATTTCAAAACGGACCCATGAAGTTGATCGTCCTGCTGATTTTGGATCATGGTAAAAAAATGTTAAGAACCTCTGTTTTATAGGGTAGAGTCTAGACTCTCGTCTCTATTCTAGAGAAGAAGTTCTCGTCTCTGTAATAGAGTAGAAGTTGGAAGTCTCAAGGTGGACTGTGCAGCTGGATGTATAGAGCAATGTTGACCAAAACTTATAAGTGAACCATATATACGTTATATATATCTATATATCGCTTATATATATATATAGTATTATATTTAATAATATTCATATTATAATAAATATATAATTTAATATTATATATATATATAATATATATATTAGTATAATTACAGATTTAAGTATAAAGATGATGAATATTGATTGTTAATGAGACATTAAATCAGTCATTTTCTAAAATGAAAATGACAGTTGCGTATTCTTATTTTATTATATTGTTTGATTTTACTTCAAATTTATTTGAAGGTATTAAAACTGTGAAAATAATTTACAAGCTTAAGTGAATTTCTTTCTATATTTTTAGTTCTCCAGATTCTATTTTTTGACTATATTAATTATCATTTGCCTACAATTATCTTCTGTGATCTAGTATATTATATAATATATATAATATTATATTATATATATATAAGACCTTTCCCATCAAAGGTATATATATAAAATATATATATTTATATATTATTAGATATATATAATATGAATATATAAATAATATATATAGTCATTTATTTCGATATTTTTTTATTTTTTTTTTTTTTATTTTATTCGTAATTTTGAATTTTTTATTATGAAATAAAACTATTATTTTTTATGTATAGTATTTTACGATCCTCAGTTAAATGGTTGGATGAGGGGCCGCAATTGTGCTCCACCAATCCCACTGCACCAGATCTAAGCACAATACCTTACCAAAAGTCATCTTTAGTAGGCACCGCACCTGCACCCTCTATTTTTCAATGAGCTCTGTGCACCGCACCGCAGCCCGCACTCTATTTTCAATGTGCACCGCGCTCGCCCGGCACAGATACGCCGACAAACCATATTCTCCGTCCTTGATATAGATTTTAGAAGGATGCTTCGAATGTCGTTATGATAGTTTGATCGAATTTGGTCACATTAGTTACTTATCTTGGTTTGCCGCTATCGGAATTTTCAACATGATTCGTGTTTGATTGATAGATGTTGTTGATGATAATGAATGACCATGGTAATGAATGTTGAAAGATGTTCCACTCGGAGTGTCGGATGGAAAATTCTAATCAGGATCCTGATAAGGATAGGAAGTGTTAGTAAATTATTAAACAATTGATTTTAGATTATTGATAAGATTGCCTCGGAATTCGCTCCCGATATATTTCAACGATATGCTCAAATAGCGGATGATTGATGGAGGATATAATACGGATGTCAGTGAGAATGATAAAAATTTCTTTTATCGTGGTATGTTACTTAAATCATTATTGACTTTGAAGCATTCTTTTCTTGAATAATTCTCTTGTCCAAGAAAAAATGACGTCAAAAGGATTTTTTTTTTGTAGCTATTAAATCTCCTCTTTGAGGTTGGTTTTAAATCAAGAGGATTAAAAAAAGAGATACTATGCGAAATATTTTATTAAGTTCTTTATTTATATATTTTGTATATTCTTTTTTCTTCTTTTATTATGTATGTATGTATGTATGTATGTATTATGTATGATATGTAATTGTATGTATTTGTATATAATAAATTATATATATATAAATATATATAAATTTATATATATATATTATCAAGTATATATATTTATATATTATAATATTATATATATATATATATATACCTATATATAATATATAGTATATATAGATATATAATATTTAAATATATTATATATATATATATATATAATAATATATATCTATAATAATTATATTATATATATACATATAGTATATTATATTAATAATATATATTATAGTATATATATTTGTTATAATAGTATATATATATATATATATAATATATATATATATAATATATAATATATATTATATATTATATATATATATATATATATATATATATAATATTATTATATATGTATTATATATTTAATACGTATATATATATTATATATCGTATATATAAATTTATTTTTTTTTTTATAAATAATTATATATAATATTATTATAATATTAGTAATATAGTATAATTATATATATATATTTATATATTATTTTTATATATATTATATAATATATATATGTATATTTATATATATATTATATATATATTGATATTATATTCTATATATATAATTTATAATATATAATATATCGATATTATATATATATATATATATATATAATATATATATATATATATATAATTATTATTATATATATTATATAGTTAGTATATATATTATATATAATCTATATATATATATATATCATTACTTATAATATATTATATATATATATATATTATATATATTATATATATATATAAATGTATAGTATTATATATATATATATATATATATTATAATATATACGTATTATAATATATATATATATAGTATATATATATATAATATATATATATATATATTATTAATATATATTATATTATATATATAATACGGTATACAAATTTATAAATACTATTAATATATATTATATATATATATACATTATTATATTATATATTATATTAATATATATATATATATATATTATATATAAATATTATATAATATATATATATATATATTAATAAATATCGTATATATATATATATATATATAATATATAATATATATATACTTATATATATTAAATATTTATATATTATATATATATAATATATACGTTATATATAGTTTTATTATAATTATATTATATATTTATATTAATTATATATATATATATATATATAATATATAAATATATATTATATATGATATATAATATATACTATATAGTATATATATATATATAGTATTAACAATTTTTTATACATACATATATATATTATATATATATATATATATATTATATTTATATATATATATATATCTATTTATAATATATATATATATTATATATATATTTATTATATATATACTATATTATATTATATTGATTGTGGAGTCGGAGTCGGGAAGTCGGGAGTCGGGAAGATTCGGGAGTCAGCGTTTTTAGGGTAGGGTCGGAGTCGGAACTACCCGTCGGGAGTCGATTTCCCAAAGCTGGGAGTCGGAGTCGGGAGTCGAATAAAAAAAACGCTCCTTTCGCAGCTTCCCAAAACACAATTTTGTTATAAACTTTTCACACAAATAATTTTGAAAAACTTTCTTATTGAGTATTTATTATTGAAGAAGAAAAATTTTTTTTAAAACTTTTGGCCTGTAGCAAATTTAAGATTATTTTCTGAAATATTTCCACAACTAAAATAAAAAATGGTATAGAAAAATTACTTGACACTTGTGTATTGTAGGCATTAACAAGAATATCAACAGCGAACGATTGCTAATAATAATCGCGTCACAAAATTTAAAGTCTAGTAGAGTACATAACTGATTAAAAATAGAAGTACAACCATTATAAGATAGTTGTAATAAGCTAAAAGAATCGGAAATAGGATTACTATTACCATTATTTGTACAAACACTCTTATTGCTGGCGGCTCCACTTGTGGTTGTTCAGCATTCAAATATTTCCGTTTCCTAATGCCAGTGGAATTCTAAATATATATTCAATTTTGTTGTGTAGACACGCGAAAATACATCTATCTACCCACAACCAGTTAAGCGTGTTGGTAACAGCTACATTTATTTTATATAAATAAGTTTAATCAGTGGATAAAAATATAATTTGTTCATCGAGTTTTATAAAGTACTAACAATTTTTCTTACGTTTGGCAGGGGTTTGTAAGTTTGTGAAGGGTACACATACTACATATTGGTATGTCTCACGTAATATATATATATTTATAATATATATATTATATTATATATAATATATATATTATTATATATATAGTATATTATATATATTTATTATAATATATATATATATTATATAATATATATATTATCAGTCTGGCGGACCCAGCAACTTTTTTTGCACTCGTGCATCTCTCCTCATCTCTCTCTCTCTCTCCTCCTCATATACTATATATATATATATATATATTATTATATAATTTATTAATATATAATATATATATATATATATTAAATTATATATATCATATTATATATATATATATTAAGTATATATGGATTTTAAAAGCTAACTTAAACGCGCCACGACGACGGGAGCGTCCAGGATCCCAAAAAAAAATTTTCACAGGTAGCCTCTAAGATACATAAATTTTTAGTCGGAAAGGGAAATTTTTTTTTCCTGACCTTACCACCTGGGCCTTGACCGACCTTAATCTTATGCCTTAACCTTACGAACCGAACCGAATAGGGTTGAATGGCTTACCAAACCTACGCTAAAAAACACAACATTTTACGCCCCACCTAAATCAAAAAAAAAAAACAAATTCAAATTTACGACCCTAAAAAATTTTTTTTTTTAAAAAACATTTTCAGAACATGCAATTTAATTGTATCATTTAGATCGCTTACCCTATGCTTTTAAAAAAAGTTTTTTTTTTTTTGTTCCCGATATCTTCGAAAACATTTTTGTGATTTTATTTTCGACTTTATAGATTCGTAATTAAGCTGTTATTGTATTTATTTTATTGAATAGATATATAAAAAATATAGAAATAAAAATATAGCAAATAAAAAAATAAAATGAATTAAATAAATATATATTAAGAGATATATATATTAGTAGTAATAGATGAATAATGAATTAGACCACAATGTATAGATAAATCAAATGCAAAGTTTTTTATTTAATACTTAATGTCATAAATGTCCTATCTAGATTTATGATTTAGAGTATAATTATTAAATTATTATGAACTTTTACAATCAATAATAATTTTGTTGATACCCAGTTAAACCGACCCCAAAAAATCTTAAATCTCTCACATTATTTTCCAAAATTTCTCGTTTTCTTCTTTAGATGGTGGTCTCTCTACTTTGATCATATCCTTTCTTAACTCTCTATAGAGTTTTAACGCTAAATTTATGAAAAATCCGCTCTTGTGTCCTAAGTTTTAGTGCCCGGGAAAATAAGTAATAACACTAACACAAAAAAAAAAAAAATAATAATTAAATAAAAAATAAAATATAACAATAAATAAACTTATCCCAATTAGCTTATCCAGTACCGTATCGAAAAGGCAAACTTAACTCTCATTTGTGGTATTCTAGTGCTTAACAAATTTTTTATTTGATTAGGAAAAATGTTCATAAAAATTAAAAACATAATAATAAACCTTACAAACAAATAAATCTTGAATTCGTTTTATTATCATTTCTATCACTATAATCATGATTAAAGCCTTTTAGAGAACCTTTTATGTTGTTGAGTTGTATCCCTTTAGTCTTTTTTTTTTAAATCACTTAATTATAAAACTAATAAAATTTAAAATAATGGGAATGAGATATTTAGTAAAAAAAGAAAAAAAGAAATACCCACCCAGAAGGGAAAAAAATCATTTTCTACCCATTCTGTTTCGCATATACCGCCACTATATTCTACTCACCAAACACCGATAATAGCAGGTAGTCCAGGTCTTTATCCGCATCGAGCTTCTTTCCTCTTGCCAACCCCTGGTAATACGGGAATTAACTAAGTCCCCCCTCCCATCTCGGATTAAGTTTCTCCTGAACCCCGCTCCTTTTGTATTTGGGTTGGCCGGGGTTCCGTCCGCCCCTCCTTTACGGTATGGATACTCGACGTTCACCCAACTTCTGTTGATATCTCCTCGTTCGTCTCGTGAGCTGTTCTGCATTATAGCTTATTTGCCGAGTGGTAATGACCCTTTGACATTTAATCATAACTTTATTTATATTATATAATAATATTAAAATTTAATTATTATTTATATTGTAAATAATAGTATATTTATATATAATATTAAAATATATCAACTTTATAGAATTATTATATATAATTATTATTATTTATAATATTAATAATATTTATCTATTATATTATATATATTATACAATATTTTATCAATATATATATATATCATACTTATAGACTTTATTTCTATATTCAATGCTCCATAAAAAAAATATACTCTAATATTTCTTATTTTATTTTTATTTTTTATTGTTTACATTTCCCTTTACCTTTAGAAATTTAATCAAGGATTCCTAAAAATAGTACCTCCTATTTCGCATAAGTATTGAAGTTTTTTGAGAGTATTGGATTTGATCGAATTATTATTGGTTTTTCATCCTTAATTGTTTAACTTGGTTCTTAGTTATAAGAAATATCGTAAATTATGTTTTTGTACGATTAGCCATTTTTCTATTATTGAAAATCTATTACTATGTTCTATACCGATAAAAGATACTTTATCTATATCAGTCAATGATATATATTTTTATTACTTTAATATATATATATATTTATACATTATATATATAGTTAATTAATATTATATAATTGATATATATATATATTTTATATCATCATATATATATTTATACTACTAGGTTATTATGAATTTTAATATATATATATATATATATATAATTATATATATATAATATATTTAAATATATATATATATATATATATTAAAATAAGTATTATTGCTGATATATTAAATATTTATTTTAATTTAGTTGCTTAAAACATTTTGTTTTATTAAATATTCAAGTACTCTTTTTTATTTCTTTTATTTCTAAAGAATTTTAGTAATATTATTAATTATTTTATATTTTATTTTAAATCTTTTTGCTATTCCTATATATTATATAGTATATATTGTATATATATAATATACCATTTATAAACATATATTTATTAAAATTATATACTCTAAAATTCAAGATATGATATCGCCAATTGCTATTGGGTGCACGTAAATTAGTCCTATTTTTTATGTTAAGCGCATTTAAATAGCCGCGTTTATTCTTTCCTTTTTTCTTTTCCCTCTATCCATTCCCCCACTATAATTATTTATTATCATGTTTAATAATTTTTTCATTTATTGGAACCAACTTTCGCCAAAAAATAAGAGAATATTTTAGTAACATTATGAAATTTTTGCAAAAATTAGATCGTTTTTTCTAAATGGGTCAATTCTGCTGTTCACGAGTAGCTACGAGATGGCAGAGGGTGATCGGTCCTCTAGGATATATATAGATAGATATATATATATGATAATATATATAATATATATATATTATTATTATATATTATATATTATAATCATATTATTATATTATTATATATATATAATTATATTATATTATATATATTATATATAATTATTTATATAATATATATATTATATTATATATATAGTATATATATAATCATATTAATATATATTATTTATAAATATTTTTTAGCTAAATTCCAGTTTTTTATGCAATGTATCTCTAAATTTCCTGCAATATATCTATCTCAAAAACTACTCAAAGGAGGTGTGTACAGGTAAAAGGAAGATAGGACCAATTGTCGTCATACACTTCTGAGGTAGAGATTTCTATACTGCTCCTCTGCGGTAACTCGTCGTCGTCTATACTACATCTATCTCTATCTCCTCTCTCTCTTACTCTCTCATCTCTCTCTCTCTTCTTACATCTCTCTTCATACATCTCCTCCTACAATACAATAGCTACAGACCGAATGAGTTGGACCATTTACATTTCACAAATAGGCTCTTCAATTCGCATATATGTTGGTCGAAAATTGGTTGTAGCTTGGAAAAATATTATGTCTGAACTAATTTAAATAATATAAAAAATTATAATCTCTATAAATTAATTTATATTCGCTTTTTTTTTCTGTTAGGAGGCAGGGCCGCAAATAATCAGTGATATAGTATTGGAAAGAATATTTCTCCTTATATTAATATCCATATCCATCACTATATTATATATATTATCGATCAAACGGACACTTGTCCTTTTTATAGCGATATATATAATATATATATATATATATATATATTATATCTATACTACTATATAATATATATTATTATAAATCTATTCATTTTATCCTTCCTATCTATACTATTAAAAATTATTACTTATATCATTTATATTATTATTTATATAAAAAATAATACTATATACTATCATATAACCACTATATTAGTAACGTTTATTTATTCAACCGGCAATGTAGGCTCCGCGAAGTCCGACGAGGGACCACAAGTACGGGGGTCGAAAATGTTTCATTTTTCTCCTCATACCGATCTTAGGCTCGGGCGGAGAGAACCCCCACGACACCCTAAAAATACCTCTCAAAAGCTCAGGAGGTTTCCGGAGACACTCCCCGGAGGGGGAGAATTAGTCCGACCCCGTAGTTCTCCGCAAGGCCGAAGAGACCCCGATCCTGCCATCGGTGCTGTTTAAAGTAATACCTAGGAGGTCATTCTTTAGTTAAAAAAAGCAAAATTTAATAGAAAAGTCTATTTATATTTAACGGAACCAATAAAAAGCATGCTTAATAGGCAATTAATCTAATTAATAGGCTCTCTAATTTTTTTATTTCTTTATCATTTTCCTATCTAAAATTTTACAGGGATTCCAAAAATGTATCCCTTTTCGCTGTAGCTATGGTAGGGTTTTTGATATACTAATATTTATCTACATAAAGAATAGCTTATATAATAATATATATAACGTCTATATTAATATCTAATATATGCTATATATTGTTATATATAAATTTATATATATATATATATATATTATTATCATATATATTTTACATTTCCTCACAAATTGACCAGCATTCCTGCAAGTATATCGCTCATTTACCCGTTAGCTGTTGAGTTTTTGAGTATGATGAGATATTGTCTGTTGTTAACTGGGATTTCACCTCTCTCTCTCTCTCTCTCTCTCTCTCTCGTCTCTCTCTCTCTCCTCTCTTACTCTCTCTCTCTCTCTTCTCTCTCTCTCTCTCTCTCTTCTCTCTTCATCTCTTCTCTCTCCTCTCTCTCTCTCTCTCTCTTTCTCTTCCTCTCTCTCTCTCTCTCTCTCTTCTCTCGTCTCTCTCTCTCTCTCTTCTCACTCTTCTTCTCTCTCTCGTTCTCTCTTCTGCCTCTCCCTCTTGCTGTTAGATCTACCTATATAATATAATTTATAGCTATATCATATTTATATAATATATTACTCTTATAATATTACTTATACTATAAATATAGTATAATATACATTATATATAAATATAATATATTTATATATTATATATAATAGCTTAACACCTTGTTGAGCGCTGGTTTTTGCGGTACCGGCTACTTATGATCTTAAAAATTTCATTTCCTGGTCCCCCGGTTACCCTCCCTCTGACTATAGGGCGTATTAAAGCACGTTCATCTCCTCCCTCCCTTTTT
>JABUQX010107589.1:0-5000 GCA_015478945.1 Trachelipus rathkii
TTAGAAACCAGAGAAATAAAACCAATCATATATACATACAATCTGCCATCCCTATACTACAAGTTGAAACATAAATTATAAGCTTTAAAAGCATGGTTGATGGTGATTTTTTTGAATTTTTTTTTTTTAAAAAAATCAGTTTTTGATTTTTTGGATTTTTTTGGATTTTTTGGATATTTTTCAGATTCGTGACGTCACGCGAAATATTTTATTTGTGATTAACACCACCTTTTTTAAGTTCATAATAGTTATTATTTTTTTTTTAGTGATTACTATCATTCTGATTGTACATTCATAATTATTTGGATCTAGAAAGGCTTTGTTAACTGTGAATAAATTCTGTTAGTACTCTCATTATTTTACCGTTTTTGAGTCTTATTCTATACATTAATTTTTTTTAGACAACAAAGCACTATGGAGGTCGTTTCTTATCCAGATTTTGAAGTAGAGTGAGTGTATGTATAAATATAAATTTGAAGAATACTACTTTAAAACGTCTATAACAAATTAATGGTACTTTTAAGGCTTTTATCTTCTATTTTTTCTTTTTCTCACTTGACCGTTAAATCACTTAAATATACCAAACTAAAAATATATATAAAAAAAACACAAAAAAAAATCACAAAAAATTAAAAAAAATCAAAAATCATGAATTTTTTAAAAAAAAATCTAGTAAAAATTCAACTTATGAATTGATAATGTGATTTCCTCATTCTGATTTTCGTGCATGCTCGTCTGTTTCAAGAAGCCATCTTGAAGACATGATAGCCTGTCATTCGTCTCAGGTTAACATAGCTCTTAAAGCATGATCCACCTCCACCTGCTATAAAAAACAAAAACAAAAAACAAAAACAAAAAACCCGTGTACCTTTAGATGGAAAAAAATACCCACAAGCATATAACTGGATCGGTCTAAACAAAATACAACATACTCCCCCGCACCTGCCACCCTCCACGAGTAACATTCACTACCAAACCATTATAAACACTAACTCCTATTACTATTACTCATATCCTTCACTTCTTAGTTTCAGGGCTTTAGCTTAAGTAACGTTTCTCTCGCATAACCAAATACTCCTCCCTCATAGGAACTATCTTACACTAGAATATTACCCTAGGGCGACAAACCTTCGGACAGTCCAACCACGCCTAATGCTGTCCCGTTTCTCTTACTCTTCTTTAACGGACATCAGCACAATTCAAACAGCAGACGATCATTCTAGCGGATACTCTTCGTAGCCCTGCGTGTGGCACAATATCTCGAGGTACCCTTTCGTTTCTTCTCTAGGAGGCTAGTGTTATGCCGGAAACTCACAAAGTCTCAATTTTAAAAAATAAATTAAACATCTTTCCATCACACACGTTCTACTAATTTCTCTTTACGTACTTTACTCTATTCATCTATATAATATCCATATATACCTTTTCTCATATCTCATCTTGGATGTCGCTTTCCACTAAACTTACTATACTATATTACTAGTACACCTAGTATCCTTTACTTCTGTCTATATTCATTTCTACTAAACTGGCCTCACCTACTATATTCCTATATATTTAACTTATAATACTATACTCTTATATATTCTCTGATGTCAGAGTTATTACTTTATATTCTCTTATTTATAGTCTCTAACCCTCACTCCTAACTATATTATATCAACTTTGATTCTCACTCAAATATAAATTATTATCATTACTAACTTTAACCTATATATTTTACATAATCCGTATATATATATATACTACTATTATTACTCATATAAGCTTATCTTCTAGTATCATAAGGTTAGTGCTACCTTTAGTACATTACTTTCACATTATTATTTACTTACTACTCATTATGTATTCACCTTCTATATATTATATATTCATATAACTAGGTTCCTGAACGTCACTATATGATAATAAATACTATATGATTATATTCACGTATATTATTACCTTTCCCTTATTATTCTCATACTAAGATATTTAAACTTGCTATATATATTTAGTACTACTATACATTCCTCACACATATTACATTAAAGTTGATATCTTATCTTAGATAAAGTATTATCTTTATCAAGATACAGCAGACAACATCTTGATTCACGTCTCTATCTGTATGTCACTATGAATTCCGTCATCTCTGAGCTCACAAGAACCAACGCTGGCACATTGAAACAGAGCGTCAGCTGTTTGGAAAAACATTCCTAGTTTCTTAACATGTAAGACCCATATACTCAGCGATTTGCAAATCAAGAATTAATTGTTGACTTGGTACTGTTTTTCTAATTTTATTATTTATTTATTCATTTATTATTGATTATCTTTATAGTCATAATTGTATCATTCACTTCATTTATTACTTATTATTATTATTATACTTATTTATTATTAATTATTTATCTCATTATTTATTATTATTATATTCACTTCATCTAATTTCATATTATTCACTTCCTGTCTCTATTATTCACTATCTTAATATCTATTATTATTGTAAGTCTCAGCCTTTAGTAGCTTCAGTCAGTCTCTCCACTTTTATACTTTAGGTTCCATTACTTTTATAATTCTACTTTAATTATTATTATATTTATTATTTTATCACTTCATCTATCTATTATTATTTTATCTCATTATTATTTATTATTAATTACTATTATTATTATTTATTTAATATAGATATTAATATTATCCAACTCATTAACTTATTAAATATACAATTATTTAATATTAACATACTCATATTACATATTATAATTATTTTTATCTCATTATCTCACTTATTATTATCTATTATTCATTTTATATTATTTATTTTCTCTTATTAGAGGTTTTCATTATATTCATCTCTGTTCATTTATATTTTATTATTATTATTATTATTATACTATTATTATTAGTAGTAGTAGTACGTAGTAGTAGTAGTAGTAGTAAGTTTTATCTCATTTTTATCGTTGTTCACAAAACTTATTTTTAGGTCTATTATTAATACTATTATTAATTATCTATTACTTATATTATACTAGACTAGTCCAGTAGTAGTAGTAGTTTTAATAAGCTAGTGCCGTAGTAGTAGTAGTAGTAGTCGTAGTAGTAGTAGTAGTAGAGTAGTCCAGTAGTAGTTTTATTATTAATTATTATTTATTATTATTATTATTCTAATTCTATATTATTATTATCTCAATTCTATCTAATTTCATTTTTCTCTGTTCTTATTATCAATTTCTAATATTATTATAACTAATATTATTCCAATTTTATTATGTTCATTCATCTATTATTCTTATTATTATTATTCATTAATTATTATTATTTTTTGACATTTTTTGGATATTGGTAAATGAGTTCTTAGTAGCCTAGTATTCTCATTTAGTAGTTCAGTCAGTAGTAGTTAGTAACTTCAGTCAGCTAGTAGTTAATTAGTCAGTAACGCTAGTGAGTAGTAGGCATAGTTTTTATATTATTCATTCATTCATATATTATTCATTATTATTATTTATTCATTATACTTATTATCATACTATTATTTACTCATAATTAATTATTACTCTAATTACTTATATTATTATCTATAATTCATTCTTAATCACTTAATATACTAATCATTATTCATCTCATTATTAATAACTAATAATAACTAACTCACTTTTTATTATTCATTCATTTTATTAATATATATTATCATTCATTTATGTATTATTTAATTCATAATATCATTATATTATTTACAATATTAATTATTATTTATTATTATATTAATTATTATTATTATTATTATTATTATTATTCATTCACATTTTATTATTATCTATTAATTATTATATATTATTATTTATTATTCATTATTATTCATTATTATTATTATTCTATTCACTTATCATTATATATATTATCTTCATCTATTATTGACTATTCACTTAATTATATTATTTATATTAACTTATCTCATTATATTATTATTATTATTATTACCATTACTACTCACTTAATATTTATTATTACTTCATTATTATATATATCAATTATTCATCCTATTACTTTCTATTATTGGCCGTATTCCACTTGTTATTTCCACCCTTTGCTCCGTTTTATTATCAATTCATTCTTGTCACAAGAATACCTATCCTAACTTAGCTTTTTTTATCCTCCAAGAAATTCTAAAGACTAATTCATATCATTATAAATGTTGTAACAAATTATCTATCTATTATCAAGCACCTTACTAGTCTAATATATCACTCTACCCTAATCACGCTATTGATTTATCTAAATACCTTCCTAATCTATACTATCCTCTTACCTATATTCATATTTACTTATCTTGGCTATCACTTATATATTATTACTTATCTCTTATACTTACTTATTTATATATATATATAATATATTATTTATATTAAATATATACTATATATTTATATATATATTATAATTATATATATATATTATATACATACCCACTTTTAGTTCACTTACATCCTATTCTTATTTAGTAACAACCGTTATAATCTTACGTAATTATTGAATCATTTGTATTTATCAATTTTTAGTAATAATAGTATTATTTAATATATGGGATATTTCTACTACAATTACTAGTTATAGGTTGGAACTTGGTTTCATATATTTCTATATTACTATTAGTATATATATACATATGTGTTTATGGTAGGTATATATATAATTATTATATTATTTTAGTTTAATCATCTTTCATTTAATTATATTATTTTTTTATATCCGTAAATATTGATCATTATATTTTTCCTATACTATCTACACGTTTTTAGTATATTAATAGACTATATTACGTTTTAACTTATTGCTTTATTTTAATTGATTATATGAGTATTTCTATATCTATATATTAAACATATATAGTTATTATATTATGTATTAGTTATTATATAATTTATATTCTTTCGTACTCACATATAGTATATATAATATATATATAATATACTTATATATATATATATATATATTGTTATCTCTATTATGTCTATGGT
>JABUQX010107589.1:12500-25000 GCA_015478945.1 Trachelipus rathkii
GCAAGGAATATCATACTGAATTTTTTCGCAATATTAACGATACACCCTATATATATATATATATATATATATATACCGTATATGTACTCATATATACATATATATATATATATATATATTATTTTGTGCGCACTTTTTTAAACCCTTTGAAGAATATGTATTGGCCAAGATGATAAATTTTTTATTATTTATAAATTTTAATTAAAGTTTTAAAAAAAAACTAAAATCATAATTCTAGAGATGAACAACAAATCAAAAGCGCAATTTGCTTTCAGCCGAAAACAACCAAACAGTTTTTAGTGTTAGTTTAGGTACTTCTCCACCCTAGCGTGTGTTATTTCAAGTTATAATTTTTTGTCCGGTAAGGTCATGTATAAAAATTCTAACAGCTAACCTTAATGACACGTTAATTGAGTGCTTGAATCCTCGCTCTAAAAGAAATTTAAATAAAATTTCCATTTCTTAAAGGGTAATTCCGGAGACTTTCTTTTTCTTGAGATACTTAATAAGATGATAATATTTATTAATAGCATTATAATCTTTTTAACTATTTTATGATTATGGCATTAAGACGTGGTTTTCCAACTATAATAATAATAATAATAATAATAATAATAATAATAATAATAATAATAATAATAATAATAATAATAATAATAATAATAATAATAATAATAATAATAACGATAATGCAATTTTCTTCAAGTACTCCAACAAATTAATTTTGAAGACTTATAAGACTTTTTAGCTTTAATTCAATTTTTTAATAACTACAAGTGTATAAAAAAGAATGATTCTTTTGGACGGGCCTAGCAATTTGGCAAGTTTTTGCTCAAAGGAAAATATCTGCTGAACAAGAGAAGGGAAAGAAAAATAAGTAAAGTTAGGTTAACATTTTTGGGATAGTGTCTTATGGAGTTGGAGGAAGAGGATTCAGAAACGCTGTTGGGTCTTATGAAGTTGGAAGAAGAGGATCCAGAAACGTTATTGAGTCCTAAGAAGCTGGAAGCAGAAACTCTATTGGGTCTTAAGGAGTTGGAAGAAAAGATCTCAATCTAGAAAAACTATTCGATCTTAAGGAGCTGGAAGAAGAGGATCCAGAAACACTGTTGGGTCTTAAGAAGTTGGAAGAAGAGAATCCAGAAACGCTATTGGGTTCTAAGGAACTGGAAGAAGAGGATCCAGAAACGCTATTGGGTCCTAAGGAGCTGGAAGAAGAGGATCCAGAAACGCTATTTTGTCTTAAGGAGTTAGAAAAAGAGAATCTAGAAACGGTATTGGGTCTTAAGGAGCTAGAAGTAAAGGATCAAGAAACGCTATTCGATCTTAAGGAGCTGGAAGAAGAGGATTCAGAAACGCTATTGGGTCTTAAACAAAATGCTATATTAAACCCCTATTAGCATTGAATGTTAATATAATGACAAGACAACCATCAAGCCTTATGGCTTAATAGTATTTTGGTGATAGAAATCAAGGTCCTCATGTCTTTATAGGTTCCATTTTGTTCTTTTTTGTTGTGGGATGAATCCAAAAAATTGAAGAAAAGTTTTCAAAATTTAAAAACATAATTTAATTTCTCTTGACAGCGAACGGAATCCTTCTACATTTTATATGCAGATATTTCATCTATACTCTATAGTAATATTTATAAAAAAATTAGGTTTCATCTTGAAATTTTTTCTATGAATATAGTTTGAAAAATGAGCATTTGCTAAATGTAGTATAAAGCAGGATTGCTTTAAATTTTAATTTAAGTAATTTATTTCGGGAATAGATTTGTGTTTGTAAATAATTTTAAAAAATTCCTGTAACTCTAAATTTGGTTTTAAAACTGAAATCGTTTTTATCAATGCAGAAGTTCATCATACGGAAGACTGCGGCATCATTCGAGATTACCAATTCAGGTACATTCGATCTAGTAAAATTCAATTTAGCGTAAAAGCAGAAAGAGACGTGGCCATTTGTCTTTCTCAACATGACCACAAGGAATCGGACATGTACCAGATCTTCATCGGATGTTGGGGTGGAGGGGAGTCTGGAATCCGTAGAGGACTGCTAGACGACGCAGTAAAAGTCGAAACACCGGATATTCTCTCTGCAGATGAATTTACCGGATTTTGGATTAAGGTCAACCGGGGAGTAGTAAAGGTTCGGCTTTGTCAATTCATAAATTATGTATGAGTATAATTGATATGGCCCAAGATAATCTAGCTGTTTTAACTCCTAATCATACATCCATTTTTGTAGGTTGGTAAGAAAGGAAAACTTCGTCCGTTCATGACTTATGAAGACCCTGAAAGACTCGAGGACATCAGATTTTATGGTTACTGCACAGGATTTGGTGCAGAAGGAGACTGGATGTTTAATGGTAAATCTCTATGTTCAAATTTATAATAAAAAAGACAATACTTCTAGCAAAATTATACATGATACTAAAATACTTTCCTCTCTCTTCTCAGACGAGAAGGAAGGCTCTTCCTCCTCTTCATCCTCCGGTGCATCTTCTTCAGACTCTGAGGCCGAAGATTTAGATGGGCTCGAAGAGAAACGTAAGAAACAGTAGTTTAGAACAATCAGAAAAATTATATATTTTTAGTGCACGAATCTATATAATTAGGAAGGGAAAAATAAATTAATAACGTAAATATTTCACGTCCTTAAAATGTAGAAATATAATTTGAAATCTCTATTTTTTTCTCGGATGCAACCACTACTAGAGGTCTGATTATACCTTTTGTTGATTTCTATAGTAGATGGTTTACATTGTAAAATTCTTTAACAATTGAATGTAGAGAATCTTGAATATAAAATTTGGTGTACACAGTTGTTCGATAAAAGCTTCTCTTTCTTTAGGGCGGAGGTTTTGGTAAATCGCCTAGGAGTATCAAAACAAAACTTAAACTTCTATTATGAATGTATTTGTCGATGACTAGTTTCGGGTGCAGTACATGGTTACATGCACATTACCCAGAGCTTATGTGCTTAATACACTGAGGTATATTCGCCCGCAAATACATTGGGGACACCCATGTATTTATTACATTCTGAATCCATTTGGTATGAATATATTTTGTATCTATAGACAAATGTATCTAACATGATTTTAAATTACCCTGCCTAAATTTCGTAAATTTAAAAAATAACTTACAAGTTCCCTTTGATTAACGATTTCTGTGGAGCCAAATCTAACACATATTTTCCTCCTGAAAAAGTCTGCTCTTTGGGTGTCGGAATTTTCATCGCTCTACTCCGTTTTGTGGCGTAAATGGTACGTCTTGTTATACCTTGCGCAATAGAATTCTTTAATGAGGAGTGGGTACGGAGGACATGGGCAAGAATGCGTTGCCTAGGATAGCAATTTTGGCTTGCTTATTAATACTTAAGAGTCGAAGATATTTTTCCGTCATTTTTTTAGCATGGGATTGTTAGCCTCCAGTATTCACTTCAGATTCGAATAAGTAGGGTGCGACAAATCCATTACTTATTTAATTAGCTTTTTGCTTTTTCGATCAATAGCAACTTTTCATCTTGGTACGTATTGAACCAGGAAGTTTTACCGTAGCTTGATTTGTAAAGTAATCTTAGCCCTGGCGAATAATATTCTTGCGTTATTCATTTCTAACTGAATGAAATATAAGGTCTATAGTGATTTGTAGAAAGGAGTTTTTTCCACTCCTGGCTAATCGTTCTCTCTTTCCTGGCTTCACTAGAAATCATCGCAACTTTGACTTTTGAGTCAATAGTCAGGTCAAGTAAATAAACCTCCCTTTTCTCAGCGGGTTAAAACGCCCAATATTTTCGGAAATTTTCGAAGTTGCATACCTTCGAGCTAGGATTTGTTGCGAGGATTGCGTAGAAGCCACGGAAATGAGCTCTGAACAATAGCCATACTTTAATATTTGCCCACTAATTAACTTTTTTACGGTGCACGGACGAATTGTTATAGCTTGAGGACTTATACATTAAGAGCTGCAAGATCTGTTGTTTCAGTTACGCATATGGTTTGGGAAATTATATTATATTTTATACATATTGCCACAAACTCAGATACGGCATCTTTCTTATCCTTTTCCTGGTAAAGAAGATTTTACTATTCTTCTCGTCGTAGCAGTAGTAGTATAAATGTAAAAAGAAATTAATTCTGTTTCGCATGGGGGATTGGCAGTTAGCAAGAACATTAAGGCACTGGTAGTTATTTATGTATGAGACTGGATGGTTAAATAGAGAGAGCTAGATGGGTATGAAGATGTACTTAGACGTTCCTGCTTTTTTTTTGCTTTTCTTTTTTTTCTAGTGCATACCACCGCTTTCTTGCAGGCCCTATTTCGAGAGGGAGTGAAAATAACTGTGGGGGAAACCAGCTAACTCGCTATATCTCTGAGTGTGTACTAGCAGACGGAGGACTTAGAGAGGTGAGTTTATATTATACAGGTCCCAGGAAAATCAGATGTATCAGATGAGTGTGGTTCGGATAAGGTAGAGCATTCCACATATTTCGACAAACCTGGAGTTCCCTAATATTCCCAGCAAACATTCATGAGACACGCTGGACACCCCTTGTGGCATATTTCCGTCAGGGCTGTTACGCCTATGTCTGCGGCATGCCTCCCCGAGATCAATTCATCTAAAGCATCTGCCGTTATAGTACCTATAGTAAAGAGGTCAACTTTTTTAAAGGTCAAGGAGTTTAAAAGTCATCAAATTTAAGAGTCATGGTATTTAAGGTCAACGAATTTAAGGGCCGCAGAGAAACCCCCACCCAAAAAAAAAAAAAATGTGGAAACAGTACTCCAAACAAGGGCAGAATTAAATTTATATTATAGCAGTAACTATTACAATTGAAAAAAATCCCGGCAACCTGAACAGAACGCGCTCCAAGTTTTTTCTATTAAATTCACCTTAGCACCGTTGTGATTGTGAAGATTTTCCAACCTATAGCTTATTGTTTTATGTTTGAGACAAGTGTATGTTTATGTTTGTCCACCTGTGTGAATACGGGCACCGAGCCCGCTCGCACGAAGAGCGGTATGTTGGCAAGGAGTGTTTTGAAAAGGAGTTGTGAGTTGTTTTTAAAGAAAAGTAGTTAAACTTCACAAGTTGCGGTAACCACCCTCGGCGAAAATTTCCGCTTCGAAATTTGCAGAATAGAATCGGGAAATGTTGATAGTCGAGAGAAGCAAAGCGGGAGCAGATTTGAAATGAGTGGAAGAATGAGAGTTGAGTCATCGGCATAAAGAATGAATACGAGTTTAGAATGTGGCAACGAGAAGATCGTTAATGAACAAGTAAGAGATAAAATAGAATTTGCTTGTTTGATCGCCACATTCAGACACGAGGACTAAGGGTGTGCTCATTCGATATGCAACAACTCGGTGGTACAGCAATAGGACTAGACCATCGATTTTATCAACTAGTGAGAACGGAGGGGAAGGGCCGAGAAGGAAAGGGGAGTTGGGTTAGTAGAGCAGTGTGGCTTTGCCATGCGCCGTACCGGGTCAACGGAGGCTTTCGATATTCGAGCCCGCTCACCCTTGACCGCAACGATTCGCATAGTGCTGAAACGGGCAGAGGACCATAGATCAGTGAAGGGATGAGGAAAGAGATGTCACATCACGTCATGACGCTCCGAACGTTCGCAATGTAATCCGTGCTGGTCATCCTGATAAGAAGAAATGAGATTCCAGTGTATCAGGATATGAGAGTTGGAGAGGTGTTTTAAATGATTTTAGACAATACAGTGCATGAGAGCTATAGGTGTATAGTTGGTTAAGTGATCAGAACTGTTTACAGTTTCTTTCTCGCATCGGTTTGACAGGTTATTTGCGTCGCCCTTCCACTTGCGAGGGAGAAGTGTTAGAATTAAGGTATAAGAGCCAGTAAAGCCCGAACGAGCACAGGCTCGACAGCTCGGAAGCACACTCTCTCAAAAAACGAGGAGAGATGGCGTCCGTGCCACTAGCCTTCCATACGTTTTCAGTGAGTTCTCAAGGATCCCTGTGGCACCCAATGAGGTGTTAATCACAGGAAGAGTCATGGGACACCTTAGAAGAGAAGGAGTTGGACAGAATCGTCCAGGGGTGGAATTAAGATGTAAAAAGGAGGCCGAAGAGATTTGGCCTTTTCAGGTCTCTTAGCTACAAATCTGTCAGAGCAAATACGAGGAGGAAAGGCAAATTTTACAGTTATTAGAGATGTTTTAGGCAAGGGGACCAGAAATTTTTATCAGCCGAGGTCAGCGCACTTCCTTTTTGGTGAAAGCACGCTTAACGTGACGAATAATACTACTGCAACGATTCTAGCTGAATGAAATCTAGCAAGAGTGATAGGGAGAAGGAGGCGTTTTTTCATTCCTATAGGGCAATCTTGTCTCTGTCGTGCAGGGTACGAGAAGCAGGTTCCCATCGAACCACGGATTTGAAGGAAGAAAAAAATTTAGTTGAAATGGATTGAACCTGCACATTTTCCTCGGAGAATCACGGCCGCCTTACTTTTTCAGCAGTCCTGAAGCGTCATCCCAGCTCAGCGGGATTCATACCAAGGATAGGTAGCAAAGAAGCGACTCCCCTCTCAATTAACCATTAAAGTGCCAGAAAAAGTACGTTTAAGGCAGGTGGAGCCTTGCTGGACAGAAAGTATTTGTAATTAAGAGCTACAGATTGTGGTCAGATCGAGTTCCAAATAAGCAGGGAAACTGTGTATTTGCAGGCGAGAAAGTGAAGCAGCAGGTCAAGAGTGTGTCAAGAATTGGTTAGGACGATCTGGTATGTGTGGAGGTTACTTAATCAACTATTCCAGATGGTGAGAAAACTGAATGTTTTGGCTCCTTCTCACCTGTATCAGTATGAGAGGAGCCCAACCACTCATGTGTGGCATACGTACGTTGAAGTCCCCTAAGTAGAGTACCTCATCATTTGATGAAAGGAGTAACAGTCTCGTGAGAAATATTACGATATTTTAAGAGGAGGTTTGTAGAAAATCTGTTCTTATTAGGTACGGATGCGAGTAAGCAGGATTACACTATTAGATTGAGTAAGTAAGTAAGAAGAAAGAAAGATCTTAAAACATAGATTATCGAAGTTTAGGAGATTCAAGATTTTTCAAGACGTGTTACTGGAGTGTTAATTTTCATATAGGCACAGACTCCACATGTTCGGTCGGACATTGTGGTAAAAGATTATAGTTAGAGATGCTGAGTTTATTAGAGAGAGAATCCCTGGATAGCTGTGTCTCAGACAGAAGTAAGAGGTTAGGATGAGAGTTAGAGAAGTGATACTCCACAGATTCGAAGATATCGTCTAGGCACGGACGTTGCGCAGTCAATTGAGAACCCCCCCGTCTCGGCCACCATACGTCCACAATCCGGCAGTCGTACCAAATAACGAGTGGCTCAGAGGTTCTCTTGCCACAGCATCTTACAAACCGCGTACAGACAACTAACGAAACAATAATAGGATAGATACCTTTCAGTGACCTGAATTAAATTGCACATGCCGTTTGAGAATAAATGGAAGATTAAATGCTAAACAATATTGTGGCAGTAACTAGAGTTAAACCTTATATAGTTAAGAAAGTAGCACACTTATAAATCGTAAAGCACAGGGTTATTATAGTAAATATTAAAGTTTAAAAAGATAGACACTGAAAATTTAGTATATATATGTTGAAAATTTACGCAACGTGTGTCTCCTTTGTAAATGACAAATATTAAGCAATAAAACACTAAAATAATATCAAAGGTTAAAGTAAGTTAAAACTTGAAATAAACAACTAAAATTTTAAAATTCAGATAACCAATGCCATACCCGGTCAAAGGTCCTTACCTTCCATTATAAACAGCAAACACTATGTCGAAGGAAGAGTATCAACTATCAACTGTATATGTTACAGGAGTGTTACTGCTTAGATAGAGATATTAAGGTTATTAATTAAAGAAGAAATCTCTGGATATCTATTTCAGATCAGGAAAATGTTAAGATGAGAGTTAGAGAGGTGATATGCTATATTCAACAAATTCGAAATTAGCAAGTAGACCACAGCTATTAACAAAGTTCATAGAAACTCCACTTCTACGCCTTTGGACTTGCACGACCTCGCGAACCTTCATTTGTTGAGTTATCACAGCAACCATGGACGCGCTATAAAATGATAAATAATTATATTTAATACACTTTTTATTTCAACATCTTCCTGAACAAACTATCTTAAAAAGTAATTCATTAAATACATGTTTAATATGTTCTTATATTAGATATTTATTTCCAAAAGACTTGCCTTTTTATTACTCTGGCCGTTATAAATTAGATATGAGGCAATATATTGTTACAGCAGAATTTTGAGGAGATTTTCAAAATGCAGCTAAATTACGTTTGTGGCGTGGTTTTTCTGTTCCATCAGTCTTGCTTACGATGTGTCTTATAAGTCGACAACGACCATTTATATAAACCTTTTAATTCTTATTGTCTACCCGGCAGCAAAGTGATCTGGTTTGGTTAGCACTCATAATCTATTATATATTTATGTGGTTAATCTAATAAGTTGCTGAGATTAGATTATCGCGCTATTATTCCGGTGTTTGAAGAACTTATTCTACCCTTACTAACTACTTAAACACGATATATGCTGTTGTATTATGAAATTTTACATATAAATTTGTATGATTGCGTGATATGGACATTCCTTCATTAGTAACTATGTTAAAAACATATTTATGTCATCATTTTGAATCTCTCTGGTTTCCTAGTTGACCGCATGGAATTTTAATCAGTCTTTGTCCTAGAAGTTAATTGATGATTCTTCTTTTAGACTCTTTAACTCTTTAGACTAAATACACCATGAAATATTATTTACATCATTTTAATCCCCAACACTTCTAATTGTCCTTTGAACTTTTTTTGAATTAGCTTAGAGGAACTGTAATTTATAGTTATTTTTTTTAAAGAATATAAAATTTATTAGTTGAATATTCTTATCAAAATTAAAAAAATCCTCATATTTTATCGAAATTGATAATTAATACAATCTGCCACTTTTGCAAGGGAATTTCTTTAATCTAAAGAATTCGTGGTCCATACTAACATTACGAACACACAGCTCAAGCAATAGCCGTGTGGATGAGAAAGATAATGAAAATATATCTCGACCTACTAGCTCTTGTTTTAAAGACCTTTCTACTTCTGAGGGTATATTAAATCATATTATGGAAATATAAACTTTGACTGAATTAATAATTGTATCTGAACACTTTCAACATAATCTCCGTAAATTGTTTTCTCAATAGACTATTGATGCACGCTTAAATGATTCTTAAAATAATAAGCTTTTTTATAATTTAATGCAACGTTAAACTAAAAAAGCTTATTATGGAGTAAGTCTTGAGATTTATTTAGAATTGACAGGGTAAAAGTTTTTAGTGAGATATTAGCAATCTAAACGCTTGCTTTGATCGGTTTAGAAACTGAAAAAAAAGAAAACTTTTAACAACATTTTGAAAGCCCTTTAAACATGCAATGATTGAAGTCTTAATACCAGGTTTGAGCGAAATGTTCCCTGACCGATCGAGATAACGTAGTCTACCCTACCTGGGCTCACTAACCATATTAGCATGGCCTAGTTTGTATATATAGGTACCATAGGAGTTGGCCAAGCGGGGTTCAGTTTCCACTTGGGTAGCTCGGGGAAGAGGAGTCTAAACCCTCGACATGCTTGTTGGTGGAGTGTCTTGTATTTTTAAGAGTACGAGAATATGTGTAATGTGTATAAAAAGTGAGGTTTCAATGAGAGAATCATCAAGTTTCCGTAACCATATATTATCTATTTCTTTTTTCAAGTTGCAAAAATTAAATTGAATAGTTCTTACTCACAAATTCAGTTACAATTTAAATATTCAATAATAATATATATATTTGAATAGGTGAAATTCGTATAATACTAGGTAATATATTCTTAGTTACTATAAGCTAATATCTAACTTATTATAAATTATATTATCAAAGTTTTTTTTATATATTACTATATATATAAGGTGTATGTTACCTATATATATATACTGATCATACAATATAATATAGTTTGTAGTCATATATATTCTAACTATATTTTGGTTTATTATATCTAGTTATCATTATCATATAATGTTTTATATTGACTTTATTTACACAGAACTACAAAGCAGAAACCAACCTTTGGCCGGACCATATATATTATATATACTATATATATATATAATATTATATATATATATATATATATAATTAGTACCTTATTTAGCTATTTATATCATATATATTACCTATATATATATCTCTTATATATTATTATGTACTATAGCTTATAGCTCCTCCGCCTACCTATATACTACATAGTGTGCATCCTCTCTCCCTCTCTCTCTCTCCTGGTCTCTTCTCTTCTCCTCCTCTCTCTCCATCTTCATTGCCCCCTTCTTACCCTTTTCTCACTCCCAGCTTCCTCCTTCTCCACCTTGCCCTCTCTCTTCTCTCATCTCATCCTCTCTCCCTCTCATCTCACTCTCTTCATCCTCTGTCCTCTCTCTCCTCTCTCGCATTCCTTTCTCTCGTCGTTGTAGTGCGCTCCCAACGCTTCTTATTGTTTAGCCACTATTTTATTCCTGCTTTTGACAGTCAAATTTTTAGCGCTGCACACGCTATCTTCTTTCACCCTCTATGGTCTCATGGTCTAAAATATTGAGTAGGTCTTCACCCCATCAAATCCTCTGTTCCTGATATCTTTTGTTGTTTTGCTAAAGAAGCTTTTTTTTAGCGTCCTCAATTTCGTATATATACTTTCGCGTCCATCTCCAATTGGCCTTTTTCCTCTCTTCATCCCTTATATTCATCATCTTGGCGATATGCTTCGTTCTGCTCCGTGTTCCCTACTTTCCCTGTTACGCTTGTGAGTCATAGTTACTTCATTGTTCAGCTGCCGGATGGTTTTAGAGCGCAAGTGTTCCATCCTTCGAGCTGATGTAGGTTTTACGACTATGTGAGATTAAAGTTGTCTTTTTTTCTAGGTCAGAAGTTTTTTTTGTAGTTGATAGAAGGTATGGTTACTCTTGATAGATGTTTGTTAGTTATTTGATTATAGACTTTGTACCAATCTGCTGAACTCTGCCTCATCATTTGTCTATTATACTTTTATACTATGTATACTTATGCCGTTTTTATGGCTTATTTACTTTTTAACCACTTAGCAAAACCTACCGTTGTTTTACCGCTCCTCCTCACAAAAAATGTTTTTTTTGGCCTTGAATAGACAATATTTCTTCTTTATGTAATTTTTTATTTTTTATAATTGTTTGTTATTGTTATAGATAATTATTAATATTATTTATATTGTTTTTATAGGTTCTTGTAATGCATGTAATCTTGTTGATCTTGTATCCATGCAATTCTATGCATCTGACCCATCTTCCCTTAATCTTTGTGAATCTCTTTAATTAACTTCCTGTAATAAACTTTTGTGAATAATCAAACTCAATTCTTGAGCTCTCCTAACCATGGAGGTTCAGATTTCCACCCTCTTATTATATTATTACTAGTCTATTATATATTTTTTTCCTTAGTATCATTATTTTTATTTTTATTATACCTTATAATATATACCTACTATTATAATTTACAGGTACTATACTAGCTACTCTCTTTATATATTCTACTATATATACCTACTATATTAGCTTATTCTATCATTTCTACTATTACTATACCTATATATCCTTATATTTATATGTCAAGTATATACTATACCTATACTATACTCCAGTAACACCTTCGGTAATAAACGGCTACCGACTAATTATCCTGTGTCGTTTCACGAAACGTGCACTCCTTAACCTTCTTCTACCGTTTGTGCGGCAGAGAAGGTGCTCACGTCGATCAAACGATATGATAACCGCTATCTCTGCCAAACTTAATCCATAAATTTGAAAGATCGAGTCAATTTAGTCTACATTTGCACTGTACAGTTAATAAATTTTGCATTGCAATTGTTTTTATATTTACATCAATCTTCTATGTAGGCTCTCTGAGCATAGACATGAGGTCACTCTATTGAAGCGTTCTATTGACATCTTCTGATGTCATTCTTTAATAGAGCACCATCGCAACTTACCACTGAAATGGTTCGGCTTGCCCAGGATCCTTCAGATTTTTATCAGGCCTCAACTATATCACGTATTTAGAGCCGGCACAGCGAAGGCGGTTATTTTAAATCAGCTGATGAAAGCACTTAGCCATCCTTCCATTTGTTTATCGTGTCGGCAGCGGATTAGAATGTGGGCAATCTCAGGAGAATAATAAAGATCTCTATTTACAATTATACCTACCTTTCTAATCTTCTCATGTTTTAAGATCACTGTAATTCCGTAAATTCGGCTACTAAATACTATAGGTGTCTCAATAGGTAACATCTAGTACATTTCTCTTTCTTACTCATTGCTTTTCTAGGTGGAGTGTTCCATGCATCCTACGCACTTAAGTATTATT
>JABUQX010107590.1:0-2500 GCA_015478945.1 Trachelipus rathkii
AAATCCTTTCTTCACACCACAACACTCTCTAATACGTTCATTCCTCACTTTATTCATTCACACCTAGCATGCCCCCTAAGATGTCCATCTGAACACATTGACTTTAGATCTATACTTCTTATTCCCAGACCATCGTCTCACTACCATACAATAACACAGGGTAAAACAATACCTCATGGTAAGACCTAACGCGCACTCAAGCGTTTAGTCCGCCTTTACATTCACGCAACGATTTTAATTGCACCAACCACCGTCCTACCATTCAAACTTTCCTACTACCACTCTGCATCATCCCGTTCCCTTTTCATCCAACACGTACCCCAAATATTTAAACTCAGACATTGTTCCAGCTGCTCACCATTAACATAACTTCACACTGAGGACTGTCCTCACTCACAACCATAACCTACTCTTATCTACGTTTACTTTCAAACCCCTGCCTTTACATAAACGCCTGTGCAAATCTCTCCACCAATCCTCTCAAACTCTCTTCAGACTCGCACAACAGAACGCAAATCATCCGCATACAATGTAGGGCCACCTCCACTCTTCTCCATTCTCCATCATCTAACACCATTTCCTGCATCCCCACCTCGAATTCTTTCATAACCCGATCCATATCACATTGAATAGACCAAGGAGAACATAACACAACCATGTCTCGACTCCGCTATATATATAATATATATATAATAATATATATATATATATATATATATATATATATATAGTTATATATATATATATAATATATATATATAATATATAATAATTATAAACTCCGGGGTAAATTTAATGCAATCAAACGTACGTATAATATATTAAAACTCTTTCATATTTGGGAAATGTATGGGCTTAGGGTTGGTTTTAGTGTTCATACCTTACACTCGGAAAGTGTTCAACAGGGGGATATAATGTTTTAAACCGTACGTAACGACAGTGTGTAGGGAATTAAATGACATAATAAAGAAAACGAAAAAATATGGATATGATTTTATTAATCAACAACAATACTTCTACAAAATTACAATGTTGAAATGCAGCAGGTAAGATGTTTAAATAATAGGTTGTACCGCCCTCTGGCCCTTCAACTTCCTCCAAGCGATGGGATGGTCTTCCCTGCGGGTGTTGTCAAAGCGTTTGCAAGCTCCCTGAGTGTTGGACGAATCATGTTCACGGGCTCGAACAACGCCTACCTAACAAATCCCAAACATGTTCAAAGGATTCATGTCAGGGCTCCTCGCTGAAATGGCCTGGAGTCTGATCCCTACCTGTTGTAGGTACCGTTGGACGATCTGTGCAGTGTGCTGTATGGCGTTGTCATGGAGTAACAAAAAATGAACGCCAATAAAGGACGCGAAAGGCACTATATACTCTTGGGGGATGTCTTCTGCACACCTTTCAGCCGTTAGCGTTCCTCTGCTCACGATATGCAATACCGTGAGAGCACCCAAACAAATACCTGCCCACACCATCACAGAGTCACCTCCAAAAGGATCCTTGGGGAGAGATATTGCAAGCAGAAAAGTGCTCACATGCACGTCTCCAAATTTGCCGACGTCCATCTGGTCCATGTAGTGTGAACCTCAAATCATCTGTGAGTGTCCATTCTCCATACGCTTGTGAAAAATTGAAATCGCTAACCCATCTCCCTGACGGAGAGGGCCGATTGGCAGACCTTGTAATAATGTACTTTCCACGTTCATTCTGTAGTCTTCATCCATTTACGCACGGAAACTGGCACGGTCGACTACGGAGCCTGTGTTGGTAGCTGTACGCTTGTTTTGGAATGAATCCGCGAAGCACTGCCAGACGGAGGAATCTGTCATCTCTCTCGGACGTCTCACTCGGTTGACCCTGACCATGTCGTCTACGGTTGCTGCCAATCTCCCTAAACCGACGAAAGATTCGACTGACCGTCGATTGGTTTACCCCGAGTTGCTGAGCCACCTGTCTCTGAGAATGGCCTGCTTCAGACAGTGTGATAACTCCTATGGCACGTTCCTCTTCTCTGACGATGTCTTTCCATTGTGACAGTACTTTGTCAAGCAACGACTTACAGCATAGGGTTTGTTTCGCTAGTTGGTTGGTGTCTTGCATCTTGTTCTCCCATGAACGTACTTTCGGGATTTCGTACCAAACCCTAGGTTGTCTTTATTATGTCATTTAGTTCCATACACGGTGTAGTTACATACGTATACACTCCGAAGTTAGGTATGACCAAATAAAACCAAACCGAAATGAAAAGAGTTTTACATTATAATTTACGGGTGATGCATTAAATTTGTCCGCGAATTTATATATATATATATAATATATATATATATATATATATATATATATATATATATATATATGTTATATAATATATATATATATATATAATATAATATATAATATAATTATATAAATTATATATATATATATAATATATATATATATATATTATATACATCATTATATATATATATATATATTATATATATATATAATATATATA
>JABUQX010107590.1:10000-57500 GCA_015478945.1 Trachelipus rathkii
TAATGGTCAGAAGTGCCAGGGATATTGAATTCGAGAGGTACATGTGTATTAGGAAATGTATAACTCTGCAGTCATCAGGAAAATGAACTACTCTTAACAAGGGGGCTTTAGTATTTCCCACATACTGATGATCTATGATATCTGTATAAACTAGGCCATACCAGGATCTTGTAACAACTCGACAGGATCACATACGAAATGTAATGAATTAGCAAAAGTTGTTTTTGAAGATGCTATATAATCGTCAATAGTAGGCAGATAATGAAATAGAAGACGTGTAAAATTGCTAGCATCGTGATTATGGTTCACCTCCTCTTCTGAAGGGTTATGTGTAAGACGAACACACTTATGCCACCATACATAGGGATCAAACTGAAAAATGTTTAAACCGTGTAAATTTACACCACGCCAAGATCTTAAAGACACCAGTTCCATTACCTCCCCCTTTGGTTTATTAGTACGAAATATCAGGTCTTGACATATTCGACTTACTATGAATTTGTTATTAAAGTGTCTAAGTATGTCCAAGAGAGACTTGTATAACCCTCGCTTTATAGTAAACCTTTCAATGTAATATTCGATACCATTACGCTTCTGTATATGTAAACTATCTGTGTTACGCAACTTCAAAGTGTTTTTTACAAAATCAATGCTTCTATAAATTATGAATGCACCTCTGGTAAGGGTTACATTCTCTATACTGGCATCAAGAATTATTTCACTTAATCCTGCTTCAAACATTTCTCGCTCGAGAGTTATAGGGTTCAATATTTCTGTATTAAAGTCTGATTTTTTATTTTCAGGATGTAGATCCATAGAGGCCGAGGAGGGGAGCGTTAAATAGAAATGATCATCGGTAGTCATGATTATTGTTTCTCAGTTTCACATACACTTATTTACGAATTAGACTTTTTATATTATTGGAGCTTCTTTCGTATATGTACTTTACACACGGCTGTTCCTTCAGTGAATGGATAAGGGTTCCCCTCGATTTCTCTTATATACCCTTATGGTTCTAAGTTGGGGATTATTCAAAGGTATATAGTGTACACTAGGAAAACTTATAACTCTGATATCTTTAGGAAAATGTATCACTCTTAGTAACTGGGTTTTAGTGCTTCCAACATACTGGGGTTCTACAATATCTATGTAAACATACGCTACGCCAGGATCATGTAACATCTTTGAAGGGTCGCAAACAAAATGTAATGAATTATCTGTGTTAATTATTGCGATATACTCTTCCATCGTAGGAATATAACGTATTAATTCATTTAGAGATGAGAGGATATCGTTAATTCTCAATATTGTGTCATCAGGTAAGTAATTACATTTACGAAACCAATCTGAAATATGGAAAATAAATAAACTTCTATCTTTCAAGTTTACTTCCGCATGGGACTTTAAAGTGATTAACACGTTGTCTTCGTTAACGGCTTTATTAACTAAAAATACTAAATCTTTACATAGCCTGCTTGATCCAGATTGTCTATGAACACATCGGTAAGAGATTTATAGAAGCCGGGGTTTATTAAATATCTTTCATAGAAATAATCTTTGTCTCCATGCTTGACGATCATCATATCTGTTTTAATTTTTAATACGTTTTTAACATTCTGAGCACTTCTAAATATTACAAACGCTGTATGTGATTCAGGTGTATTCTTGATATACGCATCCAATATCATTTCGCATAACAATACTTCATACGTTTCTCTTTCGAGCTTTATGGGGTTCAATAACTCTGTAGTAAAGTCTGATATTTTAATTTCAGGATGTAGATCCATAAATGCAGACGAAGGTAACGTTAAATAGAAATGATCTTCACTCTCCATGTTTACAATGTAAACTGATCAGTGTTTCTTAATTTCTATATAAATGGATGATTATTTCCAAGTAATTAGTCTTTTATTTATATTACAAGCATTGTTTGATACTGAAGACGTGGCTAAAGCCATGTCTTTCTCTGGCGCGATGTCGTGGCCAACTCCCGATTTAGTTTGACTTTTCGGGTCCTAGTCATTACAATTCAAATTTGTGACCTACCACTTGGTAGTAGTTATATTTTGTACAAGAGCTCTCATAGTAACAATTGATATTTCAAATGGCTTTACCAACGACTTTATGTGTGTGCACGAGTGGGATATGTAATTAAGCCTCGTACACAGGCGCACACGATCTCTGGGCACACATGCAGGTGCTTACAAGCTATCGTATAACTACTCTACGATATCACCGCAGATTGGTGACCGCTGGAGTTTTTGTAATGAGATGACACCTAGATTGCATTAGCGTAGCTTATGCCACTTGATTGATGCCATATCATTGTGACCCCACACTTAAGGATAATATAATACATGCATAGGAAAGATGAAGGAAGACCAGAAAACACTAGTGATAAGTAATAGAAGAAAATTTCATAAATACTAGATAGTGACAATAATAACCATTTATCAATAAATACAAAGTATTCCTCGTCATTTATTAACAATGTACCAATATCTTTCCATTTCTATCTAATTACCTTTTTTGGTTGCATGGTTTTTCTCATTTTGCTTTCTTTCAAATTGGATTTTTAAACACAAGACCAGTGCTCCTTTCGTCCTTGTTTGTTCTTCGGAAAATCCTTTCTGGTATAGTATTAATTTGCTTAGGCCAAAAAGGGAAGGAATCATTAAATCCTTTATTCAAAATCTTCCTTGTCGGAAAAAAGAATGATATTCCTTCTTCTATGAATATTTTCAACTCAATTAAAGGGTCTTTCTTTTCTGTTATATATCTCTCTCTCTTTTTTTTAGTTAAAAAAATGCAGCTTTTATGAGCTTCTCGTATGCTACGTGGTTTCAAATTTAAAGAACTCGTACGATGGAATTTATTATATGGAGGGCTTTTTTTACCCGTCTGCACCAGCTGTGTTTTTCTGTCAGCTGAATGGGGGAGGGAAGGCAAGTGCTTGTGATAACCCTACTTCCACTTTTCTTCGTTCTTCGTTCTTCGTTCTTCGTTCTTCGTTCTTCGTTTCATGACGTATTTCTTTCTTTAAATTTTTATTTTTACTTAATAACTAGAATTGAAATAGAGCTACGAAGGAAAAGAATGTAGGAAAAGGAAATTATTAACATTTACCTTAAGAAAGATTTTTTTTTTAATTTTACTTAAGCTAAATATCTACACTTTTGTAAACAGTTTTTAAACAATTTTAGGCTTTCAAACTCTGTCGGTGGGTCATGCGAGTCCACACATATGTATTAGCTTTCTGGCCTATTTTATATATCGTTTACATAGGATAGAAATATTTTGCTAGAGTAAAAAAAAATTTTTTTTGTTTGGTTTTTATTATATATAGGCTTTAACTAATCAGAAAATGTAAATTTTATTAAGATTTTATCCTTGGAATTCTGGTCTGACTTACAATATTAAATGTGATTAAACAAAAGCATAATTTTATTCCGTCAAACAAATTTAACTCATCAGAAAATGTAAAATTTATTAAGATTTTATCAAGCTATGATAAAGAAAATTCTTTAAATTACTCGTTATTTTTAGGATAAATTTTATCATTTTAAATGTTATCAACTTAAACTTATTTAGATAGCTTTAGGTTTGAAAACATTTCAAGCTTGCTTCCTCTCGCTGCGTTGTCAGACTATTTTTTGCGTGCAAATTTCGTCCTCAGTTCCTGATTCTACAAAAAAAAACGCTATAGGAAGTTTGTTTGAGTTGCTTTCTCGCCTTCCACTATATTATCATTTGAAATATGAAAATTACTTAATATTACACTATTATTAAAAAAAGGTATACTTTGCATGCAAAAAAATAAAGTATTATACGTATATGTTCAACAATATTTTTTTAAAACCATTATTATTGGCCAATTTGGCTTCACATTCAATCTTATTTACAACAGAAGGTAATTAAATTTTTATGGAGTACAATATGGTATTTCATATTCAATTCATTATTAATTGTTTTTATGGCTATCATATTTATTAATTACAGACAAAAGTTCATTACAATTAACGTTAATTAAAATTTCATTTTTCTCTTTATTATTATTATTATTATTATTATTATTATTATTATTATTATTATTATTATTATTATTATTATTATTATTATTAATTATTTTTTTTTATTATTATTAATTATTATTATTATTAATTATTATTATTATTATTATTATTATTATTATTATTATTATTATTATTATTATTATTATTATTATTATTATTATTATTATTATTATTATTATTATTATTATTTCTATATTTGGATTAATGAACCTTTTCTTTTTATTATTATTAATTATTATTATTATTTTATTATTATTATTATTATTATTATTCGTTACCGTATTTATTCGACCGCTTATTTGTGGTACTTGAAGCGGTCCCCATCTTAGTTTCCCAGCTGGTCTTCTCCAGGTGGTTTTAAAGAGTTTAGCAGTAGCTTCACAAGTTCTCGGTGAGACTCGGCAGTTTGTGACTCACGCACTTGTGGATGTGTTTTTGACGTGTATTTTTCCTTTGATAAAGTTCTTCTTTATTTGAATTTTCGCGGGGTAGAGTCTTGAAAAAGCTGTCGGCAAGTTTTATCAATGCATGTAAATCGCTAGACTCTGTTATCGTGTATAAATTTCGGTACACATATGTAGGTAATTCTGAGAGGAAATATTCTTTCACAAAATTGGGATGATTTCTAAGAAGAATTTCGGAATTTTTGTGGCCCAATACTTCTTTTACCCGCTGTATATATTGACTCGGCAATTCCTTCTTTTTCCTTCCTTTTTTAAAAACGTCATGAATTCTTTGTTTGAGGGTAGGTAAATAAGACATCTCTGTGTTTTTTATTAGTTCTTCAAATGCGTTTGTTTTAAGTGGGTAATTAATTGAAAGTAACAAGGGATTAGGTAGAATGGGAGCTAATAATTTCCCTTTCTCTATTCTATTATTTATTGTGTAAAGTCTAAAAATAACGTTTATCGCAGCCAGCCAGCTGGTTACAGCCGAGGAATCGAAAGATGGCAGTTGAATTGAGCACAAAGTATTCCTTTGTATTTTGCTGCCTTTTTTATGTAATTATTATTGTTTTTTTCTGGTTGTGGGCGTTCAATGCATGCATTTTTTGTGAGCTCGGGCGTGTCTTATTGTTGAATTTCGTTTAAAAAACTAATTTTATTGACCTCTAATAATAATAATAATAATAATAATAATAATAATAATAATAATAATAATAATAATAATAATAATAATAATAATAATAATAATAATAATAATAATAATAATTGATTAAATCAACTAAACTATAAAGTGTTTTTTTTATAATTACAGGAAAGGGAGTGTCATCGTGGTTGAAGAAGGATTTCATTATATGGAGTGAAGTCATCGTTTAAGAAAAAGATTTCGTTTTATTTATAATTAGTGTTGACTAAGTTTAATTTTAATTTTAGGGTTTTAATTTTTTATATATCTTCTTTCAGAAGAGAACTGTAAATGTAATCGCTATAGTTATTTAACGTTTTAAGTTTAAAAGGCGGTGGTCACTTTTGATTTACGTATCTTAACTAAATACTATAGTAGTAATACTAAATATCATACCATAGTAACAGTAGTAATTTTATCATGCAACGATAAGCAAAGTAGGATCCACTTTTTGTTATATTCTTACATGTAAAATGAAGCGAGAGGTATAATCAAAAATACTTATTAAATACTTCTGATAATTTTCATCTTCGATCTTCCAAAGAAGCTTCAATCTCAACTTCAATCTCTTTACTCCCTTCAGCAATTTTCTTTAGTTATTGTTGCTTCGTATCAAGGAAAATTTTTATCAATAATAATAATAACGCCTCGGCTGGGGTTGAATCGCCGAATCACCAGCCAAGGTCACCCTTATTTATCCCCTACGTTGTGGGTTGTTTTTTTTTTTTTTTTTATCTAATGTTAGTATAACTCGACTGCGAATACGTTGGTGGCACTGGTTTGGGATATAGCTGACATTATAATACGAATTCTATATCAATTTTTGCTGGAATGAGAAGAAAGGATTAAAAGAATTTATCAATAATAATAATTATTACACCCTTAATGAGTACTACTTGCAATGGTTTTGCATTAACTTTACATACACCTTTCAACATACCTGGTCAACTGGCTCTCTCCTCTTCAATGCCCATTTCATCAATGCGGATTCCCGTTTGGAAGCAGGATCTATCCCGAGGTCAATTCGCACATTTTTCATAACGTGACCAGCTACAGATTCCTCGGAAACATTTTTGGAAATTTTCCAATTCGTTTTTTTAGTATTGTGGAAATGTGTCGCCCAAACTGGCGGAGGCGGTGCATTAATGTAATCAAAAACTTCGCACACATATTGTCTTGTTAAGTTGAAAATTAGATAATTGAAAGCAGCTTCGCTTGAATCAGATGGATCAATTTCTTCCACATCCAAAGTACTAATACTGAAGATAAAAACAAATTATATTTTTAAACTCGACAATTAATAATAATGGAAAAAATCTTGTTACAAACATTATAGACACAAAACGTTAAATGAAATATTTTACATTATTAACGTTACCTAAGTAATGCCGGATATTGAACAGAGGAAGGATTCATTCCTTTTTGCCACTCGGTGTATATGTGAGTACAGTTACTTTCAACAGTCAATATGAGTTCATCCTTCGATGGAACAACATTCACAATATCTGAAGCAATTCTTCTTAAATCAGCTTTACTCAAGCGATGGGGAACACTGAAATTTACAAATATGATCAATACAAATAGGTATTATAAAATGATGCCGCAAATAATAAAATAGAATAGAGATAAATGAAAAATTCATTCATATTATAAAATAAAACTTATACCTATATCAATATCATAGAAAAGTAATATGTTATTCAAAGTGTGAATAATAGGGTATATCATTGGTCTCTCCTATTAAGAGTAACAAACGGTCATTCCAGAGAAAAGTATAAAAATAGAAAGGATAAATATAATTCTTTCATCATCTTCCTCTTTGACCCTATATTGGGGTTTGAGGTGCCCAACATACACCGGAAAAACACACTCCTTTCCTTTAGACACTCTTTTACCGACTCAATTCACTTTTTCTTCGGTCTCCTTGCCAGTCGATTCCCAGTACACTCACCACTATACACCCGCTTAACCAACCGACTATCATCCATCCTTTCCATATAATTAAACCATCTTAATACACTTCTCCTTAACACGTTCATACATCACTTTTTCAATTCTTCTCACACCTAACACCCCCAACCCCTACCCAAGATTATCCATCTGAACAAAATGAACTATAGATCTATACCTCTTATTCCACACCATAGTTTGACTGCTTTACATTAACACCGGTAATAACATACCCTCGTGCAAAACCCTGGCACGCTCAAGACTTGTTCCTTTTTGCATTCACCAGGGATATAATTGCACCAGCCATTTTTCTACCATTCACAACTTCCCTACTACACTCTGCATCATCCGTTCCCTTTTAATTCAATATATAACCCAAATATTTAAACTCGGGATACTTGTTCCACCTGCTCACCATCCAACATGATTTCACACTGTGAACACTCCTCACCTACCACCACCACTACCACTACTACTACTTCTGCTACTGCTGCTACTACTACCACTGCTACCACCGCTCCCACTGCTGCTGCTGCTGCTGCTGCTGCTAGATTGACTGCTCCTGAAGCCTACTGCCAGTTGCTTTGCTTCTTGTATAGCAGACACGAGTTTTGCTGCTGCTGCTGCTCTTCCTTTGCTGCTGCTGCTGCTGCTACTGCTGCTGCTTGGACTGGCACTGCTGCTGCTGCTGCTGCTGCTACTGCTGCTGCTACACTTTGCTGCTATATTACTGCTGCACTGCTACTTTGCAGCTGATGATTTATTACCTTTATATATTTTACTTCGCCTTTACTGCTGCTGCTGCTACTGCTGCTGCTGCTGCTGCTACTACTGCTGCTGTACTGTTGCTGTTGCTGCCACTTGCTACTGCTGCTGCTGCTGCTGCTGCTGCTGCTGCTGCTGCTGCTGCTGCTGCTGCTTTGCTGCTGCTGCTACTGCTGCTAGTTTGATGGCTGCTGCTGCTGCTGCTAGCTATCACCTTCGCTTTCACTGCTGCTGCTGCTGCTGCTGCTGCTATTGCTGCTGCTACTGCTACTTCTGCTGCTACTACTTATACTACTGCTTCTTTACTTTGCTATTTGCTACTTTACTGCTACTTTACTGCTACTACTACTGCTACTACTACTGCTACTACTACTTACTGCTACTACTTTACTGTACTACTACTACTACTGCTGCTACTGCTGCTGCTGCTGCTGCTGCTACTACTGCTGCTGCTACTACTACTTTTGGTCACCAATACTTGCTACTACTACTGCTGCTGCTGCTACTGCAGTTGTTGCTGCTGCTGCTGCTGCTGCTGCTATAACAGTGCTGCTGCTGCTGGCTGCTGCTGCTGCTTTGCTGCTGCTGCTGCTGCTACTGCTGCTGCCGAATTGCTACTGCTACTGCTGCTGCTGCTGCTACTACTTTACTACTACTACTTTGCTACTGCTACTACTACTACTACTACTACTGCTATTTATTACTTACTTGCTACTACTACTACTACTACTACTACTACTACTACTTTACTACTACTAAATTCTTCTTCACTACTACTACTTACTTACTACTACTACTACTACTACTTACTTTACTACTTTACTACTACTACTACTACTTTACTACTACTACTACTATACTACTACTACTACTACTACTACTACTACTATACTACTTACTTACTACTACTACTTACTACTACTACTACTACTTTACTTTACTACTACTATTGCTATTGCTATTATTACTATTACTACTACTACTTTATACTACTACTACTTTACTACTACTACTACTGCTACTACTACTACTACTGCTATTCTTTACTATTCTGTACTTACTGCTACTACTACTACTACTACTACTAACTAATAACTATGGACCAATTAACCGACTCTATGGTTGTTAAGATTTAGAGCAATACTAACTAATAGGTTAGTTGCACATCTTGAAGATCATAGATTGCTCAAGAATTCCCAACACGGTTTAGAAGAAATAGATCATGCTTAACAAATTTGCTAAATTTTTTAATGTGATTTATTAACGATGTAGATAATTATAATCCTTCTATGTCATTTACTTAGACTTTCAAAAGCCTTCGTTACCGTCCCTCATCAAAGATTATTGGAAAAGCTTAGAGCTCATGTTGTTCGAGGAAAACTTTTAAATTGGTTAAAAATTGGCTTAAAGATATCAACAACGAGTCGTTATCAATGGTGAATGCTCTGATTGAACGAATATTACTAGTGGTGTACCCCAGGATCTGTCCTGGGTCCAATACTGTTATATATGTAAATGACATAGATGATAATATTTATAGGTAATATTTCGAAATTTGCAGATGATACGAAACTTGGAATCGAATATGTGAAAAAGATTATCAATTACTCCAAAGCGACTTGAACAAGAGTGTAGATTGGAAAAAAAACAAGGATAATGAAATTTAATACCGATAAATGTAAGGTTATACATTTTGGGGTAGGAACAATGAATAATATTACAAAATAGATAACTCAATTATCAAAGTCGTCATTGAGGAAAAGGATCAGGCTGTATTAATTAATAAGGATTTAATTTAAAGTTTGGGAAAAAATGTGCTGAAGCTGTTAAAAAAGCAAATAAAGCTCTAGGATTTATTGCCAGAAACTTCGAATATAAATATAAAAATATTATACTTCCTCTCTATAAAAGGTAGATAGACCTCTCATCTGGGCTACAGCTCTGAAGTTTAAAGTCCCTACCTCATAAAAGACAGAAGAATCAGAAGAATTCAAAGAAGGGCAACCAAATTAATCCTGAATTGAAGGCTATGAGCAAGACTACGTGAATTAGATATCCATTGAGGAAAATTAATGAAGTTTAGAAATACTAAATAAATTTGAAAATATCGATTGTAGGCAATTCTTTAAATACGATTTTAATGATGTAACACGAAATAATGGGAATAAACTTTCTCATAAACGATTTCAAACAAATATAGCAAAGAATTTCTTCACTTACGATGTAATTGAGAAGTGGAATAGTCTTTCTTATGAAATAGTGAACAGCGGCAACATCGATTTATTCAGAAAAGTTAGATAAGCACTTTAAGGAAATTGGTCTGTGAGCAACTTCAGCTCATACCGAATCTTACTATTAAAACGATATAGATAAGGTGTAATCAAACGAACTATTGAGATCATTTGATAAATGTTAAAGTACATCTTAAAAAGAATTGGCCGAACTCATATTGAACAGTTTTAATGTTTGCCCCTTAGAGGTAATTTACCGGAAATGTTTACCGCTGTTCTAGCGCTTTAAGCGGTGGTTGCATTGATCACACTAACATCTTAATTTGTAATAACAGCTTTGATGTTCACCGCTTAGGGTTATTTCTAACGTTCTAAGCCGGTGACATCATCGATCACATTATCATAATATTTTGTATTAACAATTTTGATATCCACCACTTAGAGGGTTATTTCTAACACGTTCTAAGCCGGTGACCTCATGATCACACTATCGTCTTAATTTGTAATGACGGTTTTGATGTCCACCACTTAGAGGGTTATTTCTAACATTCTAAGCCGGTTGACATCATCGATCACACTACAATAATATTTTGTAATAACAGTTTTGGGGTTCGTTTGGAGGGTTAATTATAACGTTCTAAGCCGTTGACCTCATCTTCCCTCAGACAACCTTGGTGGACTGTAAAGATCTTTGCTAGTCGGTGTTCTGTAATAGTTCTGTAGTACTACTACTACTACTACTACTTCTACTACTACTACTACTACTAATACACTTCTACTACTACTACTACTACTACTACTACTACTACTACTACTATGAACACTCCTCACCTACCACCACCACTACCACCACCACCTTACTCCTATCCACATTTACTTCCAAACCTCTCCTTTTACACACCCTCTCAAACCCCTCTGCCAATCCTCTCAAACTTTCTTCAGATTCGCCACACAAAACCATACCATCTGCGTACAATAAGCAGGGCATCCTCCACTCTCTTCCATTCTCCATCAGTCAAACACCTTCCCCTACCTTTAATTCTTTCATCGCCCCATCCATATAATAATAATAATAATAATAATAATAATAATAATAATAATAATAATAATAATAATAATAATAATAATAATAATTGATTAAAAAATACTTAATAAAAAAAAACAGACAATTCAAAAACTGCAAATTTTATATTAATCTCACTCGAGAAATTTATAATTAATATAAGAACTAAAATACAGATAATTGAAAACATTTTTAATTAACTATTATAACCGAAAACCATCCAATAAATAGCAATCCATTCCAATATAAATAATATAATAAAACCAAATACCTTATTGTATTTGAAGGTGTCTGAGGTTCGGGCAATTTCAATTTCTCTGTAGGAACTGTTAATGTTGCCACATCTTTCGGAGGGGTGTAAGGAGGTGGAGGTTTATCTGGTACTTCACGGATCACGAGATTAGGATATTTCTCCTTAAACCGTTGAAGTTCCTCTAACCTTGCGATCTATATTAAAAAAAGATATTAATAACATAAAAAAATAAGATGATTGAAGATTTAAAAAAGAGAGAGAGGAGAGAGAGAGAGCAAAATATAGCGTTGAAGATAGTTTAAATAACATTCTATTTTTTATTTGAATTGGGATAGAGGTTGGTTGAAAATTTGAATATATATATGAACTTCACAGTTGAAGATATGAATATGTTCAAATATTATGTGTTCATTTAAATTCTGAACAATGAGGGATAGAGGTTGGTTGAAAATTTGAATATATAAAAATGAACTTCACAGTTGAAGATATGAATATGTTCAAATATTATGTGTTCATTTAAATTTTTGTGTTCATTTAAATATTAACCAGGGCTTGCATATATTAAATTACCAAACTGAAGAAAAAAATTATAAATATATTATCATAAATCAAGAAATCATAAAAAATTAATAAAAAAAAAATTAACCTCTGCATTAATTAACTCTTCCTCCTCTCGTAACTCCTTCGTCTTCATGTGATCTTCCGATTTCCAAAAGTCACCTTCTAGCCAAACACCTTCATAACTTGATACAGAAAAGGTTTCATTGATGTCCGTTCCTTTGTAAAACTCAGATGGACCATTCTGAAAATTGAAAATCAGACAGGTAATCTTGTACAGTGAAGTGTTGACAGAATTAAAAAATGCCCCTCAACCTGCATTACAGACTAACTTGGATTGCAGACTATAACCTACAATCCACTTACAGTCAAAAAAGTAGGATTTACTTTTTTAAAGAGACCCTAATACTTTGCATGGCATGATTTATTAAATAATAAAACTATAATAAAATAAAGCAAGATCAATAGATGAATATTTTAATTAATGACTAAGCAAACAGAAGACAAACTTACATAATTTGAAAATGCTCGATTTGGCTCGTCAAACCAAGAGGATTGCTTATTGAGTCTTTCTTCCGTTTCTGCAAATGAAATGTAGAATAGCGTATGTTACTTAAAAATTTAAGAGTAATTAAAAGATTCTACTTAGAATATAAAAAATGAGGGCCAGAGAATGCCTTATATAAACACAAACGTAAAAAAGATATGAGATTATTAAGCATACAGAAATACAAGCTTGTGTATCTTCTCCATCACACTAAAACCTCTATTAAATTAACTTAAAACTTATAACTTATAACTAAAAAAAAAAAAAAAAAAAAAAAAAAAAAAAAAAAGAAAAAGAAAAAAAAAAATCTTACCTTCATCATCTGACTTTTCTAAAATGCTTTCCTCACAAGGAAGAGATGATTCTACTGCAGCAGGAATAAAATTAAGTGAAGAAACATCATTCTGTACTGTCGTTTTGGTCTTAACAAAAGCATCGAAGTCCTTGCCTAAAGCTTCACAACCAACCAAAGGATCGTCAGATTGACTAATAATATCGAAAATGATAACCTGCGATTTGTTTTTGTTTCTTAGAAGCCTTCTCATACATAATATAGAATCACTAACCAGAGACTCAAGGATGTAATCAGCCAAGTCATTGGCTTTTTTCCTTTGCTCTATATTATCCTTCACTAATGATATTGAGGTTTCCTTTATCTCCTTATTGACATCAGCTGTTACAATTTCGGCAACATCTACGGTTTTAATAAGCGCTTCTTCTGAATGATGAGAATTAACAGATACTTCATTCTCAAAATCTTCTTCGGAAACAACAATCTTTTCCTCATTAAAGGATTCGACTGGTTTTTCTTCCTCAAAGTTGGTTTTATTTAATGATCTGGCATCCTCTAAATCAGGGATCAAGTTTTCAATTTCTTCAACAGGTAAAACATCTGGTTTCTTATCTAATTTAATTATTATTTGATGCTGTTGTTGTTCATCTTTTTGTTGATCTTGTTTTTGCTGTAGTTGTTGTTGTTGTTGTTGTTGTTGTTGTTGCTGTTGTTCATCTTTTTGTCGTTGATCTTGTTTTTGTTGTAACTGTTGTTGATCTTTTTGTTTCTGATGCTCTTCATCTAGTTTTTGTTGTAACTGCTGTTCTTGTTGTACTTGTTGTTGTTGTTGATTTTGTTGTATTTGTTGTTGCTGTTGATCTTGATGTAATTGTTGCTGTTTTTGGACTTTTTGTAATTGTTGTTGATCCTTTTGTAATTGTTCTCGTTGATATGTTTGTAATTGTTGATCTTGTAATTGTTGTTGTTGTAATTGTTGTTGTTGTTGTTGCAATTGTTGTTGTTGTAATTGTTGTTGTTGTTGTAAGTGTTGTTGTTGTAATTGCTGTTGTTGAAATTGCTTTTGTTGTAATTGTTTCTGCTGCAATTGCTTTTGCTGAAGTTGCTTTTTCTGTTGCAACTGTTGTTGTTGTTGTAATTGCAGTTCCTGTAACTGTCGTTGCTGTTGTAAATGCTGTTGTTGCTTCTGTTCTTGCTGTTGCCTCTTAAGTATAGAGTCAACTTTTGGCTTACTAGTTGTTTCTTCTATTTCTTTTATGATGTGTTTCTGGTCTTGAATAGGGGATAACAAATTTTCATCTGTTGAGTGTGAAGAAGTACCTATATTTTCATTTGACTTTTCTCCTGTCTTTGTTGAATCATGCAACTCTTCCACTTTATTAATTCGATTAGATCTAACTTCTACATTACTTTCATTTAGCCCAGACAGACTATCACCTAAATTACTTTCATTTGAAATATTTGTTAAAGTATTGTCAGAAATTAAAGATTCATCAACTAAATTTTCATTACAAACACTTTCATTTATATTGGGACTTCCACTGTGAAGAGCTTTTGCTGGAGATGCTTGAGGTTTTTTAATCAGTGGCTTCACTGCTGTCACCTTTAAAAGTTTCTGACTTTCAATGTCAATTTCCTGCTTTTTTTGCTCAATAAAACTATCATACACAGCAATCTGATTACGTAATGCATGTTCTTGTGACGAAAATCTTTCTTTGATAATTCGACGCCTTTCTTTTTTAAGTTTTTCCGCTTCAGTCTTCCGAAGATCAAGTTCTTCTCTCAAAGCAGCAAGTCTTCCTTCATGATCAGAGATATCAGAGATAGTATCATTCTGTGAGAGATTGAAAGAATCATCTGATTCTGAAGATTGGCGTCTACAATAAATAGTTGATCTTGGAGACAATGGATATCGAAGAGCAAAAGGTAATCCATTTGATTGTCTTATTGTTTTTTCTTCTGGTATATTACTTTTGATATTACAAATCTTTTCAGAAACTATGTTTTCTTTGTTGGACTTAATTTTTTCAGTGCTTTTAATGTTGCTCTGTACTAAATCAATTTCAATATTTGATTTTGCTGTTCTATGAGTTGAAACAGACACAACTTGAATTTGGTTACTACTTTCACGAGTATTACTTACACCAGAAGTTATATCTTTCAACAGATTATCTTTAATTTTTTGTTCTTTGGAAGAAATATTTACATTTTGATAGGAATTTCTTTTCGGGACAAAATTTTTAGAAGTTTCCAATTCGGATGTATCGCTTTCATCAGTTTTCAATAAATAAGCTTCATCTTGATTTAAATTTCTAAGGTTATCATTTTTAAAAGATTCGTCTCTACGTTTTGAAATATCTTTCTTTAGGGGTAAATTTGGTTTAGATATATATTCTTCTTTAATACCAGAAGAAGTCAATATATCATTTTTATTTTTATAACTTGAATCTTCTTTAAGTAAGGAATAGGCCTGTCCAATTTTCCTTAAGCCTTTGGAGAAAGAAGAAGAACTAGATGAATTTTCAAACCCATCACTAGATGAGAATTCTATATTATTAGAGAGTGGAGAATGCGTTCTAGAGGGAGTTATTCTGTTTCCAAAATTAGATGTTGATAATAATAAGCTATAATGCTGATTAAAAAACATCTGCCGTTGCTGAGCTGCCAGCTTTTGAGTTTCTATTAAGCGTTTAATGTGAGATCTTTGGTCTCGCAATTGTAAAAAAATTGCTCTTTGTCTCTTCCGAAGATTTACACCACCTTCCGAATTCGCAGATTTCAGTTTTAATCTTGCCTCTTCTATAAGAAATTGCTCCTGAAATGCATTAAAAATTATTAACAATCACAGACTTTCTAACAGCATTCTACATAAATTTTCAAAACTATAGATTTCATCACCAGGAAAAAAAAAAGTTACAATATAAACTATGAAAAAAGATCCCCAAATAAATGCTTCTAAAGAAAATCATGTATACATGTAATCATCTAAATATAAAACTTACATGTCGTAGGAGGCGACTAAGAGCTCTAACTTAAGGGTATGGAGGGGCTTTTCTTTTGAATTACATCATGTTCTTCTACTACTTTTCTGTTTCTGGTGTATGTTGCGCAACTCACCCCACAATTTGGGGAGAAGAAGAAGAAGAAGAAGAAAAAGAAGAAGAAGAAGAAGAAGAAGAAAAAGAAGAAGAAGAAGAAGAAGAAGAAAGAAGAAAAAGAAGAAAAAAAAAAAGAAAAAGAAAAAAAGAAAAAAAAGATGAAAAAGAAAAAAAGAAGAAAAAAAGAAGAAAAAGAAGAAAGAAGAAAAAAGAAAAGAAAAAGAACGAAAGCTGAAAGAAAAGAACGAAAAAGAAAAAGAAAAGAAAAAGAAGAAGAAGAAGAGAAGAAGAAGAAAGAAGAAAGAAGAAGAAGAAGGAAGAAGAAATGTTAATGCTTACCCTAAAAATAAAATATATATAATTATCATCAATAATATATATATATATATATATAATCATATATATATATATTATTATATATATATAGTATATATATAATTAGCTATAAATACTGTATATATACGTATAATATAATATATATACTATATATATAATATATATATGAGATAGGTAATGATAAGTAATATATATATATTAGTACACTATGATAGTATGTATAAAGCTGATATATATATAATTAGATTCGTTGAATATATATAATATATAGGTATAATATATATAATAATATATATAAATCGTAATATATATATATAGTATAATATAGTATATATATATATAGTAGTATATATTATATATATATAATATAATATATAGTAAGTATATATATATATATGAAGAAGAATGGATGCATATAGAATATTTATAATATATATATATATATAATATATATATAATAAATATCAATATATCTATAATTGATATATTAATATTAATTAATATATATATAGTATATATATCATAATAGGATATATAAGTACTATGAGTATATATATTATAGTATATATATTATATATATAGTATATACTGTAATATACAATTATTAAAGTAGTAGATATATATATATAATATATGGCCAGTTGCTATAGATTTATATATAGGTATACGATATTATAGATAATAGTATGTAATAGACATACCGTATTTATAGTATATAATAAGTGATTACAGGGGTATAAAAGGGAGGATTTAAAAGTAAAATGCTGTAGACAAGAAGTAAGGTGATAGTGGTGGGGGCGGAGAGTCCAAGTTATCTGTAGTTTATAATATTTAGGTTTAATGTTGAAAATGAATTGGGAACGGATGAGCAGTGTGTTAGGTAGGAAAATCGCGGAGAGAGAGTGGCTGGTGCAAATTAAATCCTGGTCTTTGGTGGAGATTTGCAAAGGGACAAATCTTAGAGTGCAAATCACAAGGTATTTATTTAACCCATGGTTAGTGGCAATAATAGTTAAGGAAAACTAAGGTGATAGTCTATTTCAAGATACAGTAATCTAATTACATAATTTACTTGTGAGCGACTTCGTTTAATTTAGCGAAGGAATAGTAATGGAAGAATCTAAGAAGTTTTTTAGCTTTATATAAAATTAAAAGTAAAGAATGGCAACAATTGGTCCAATTAAATTGATGAAAATTGGATTTAGTGAGTTCGATAAGGAAAATGGTCAACATTTTCAAATGCTTATTTTGCTTCAGTGTTACTGAGGAAAGATAAGATAATAGTTTGGAGACTAATAATTCTTGTATGCATGTAACAAATATCAAAGCTTAATTTGATTTGATGTTAAAAAGATATAAAAACGTTTATTAGATCTAATATTCGACCCAAGTAAAGTGCACAAGCCCTGATGGTATAATAATGGTAGAAATGTCTGAACAGGGTAGTACCACCATGCAAAGGCATGTATTAATGATTTTAAGTGATCTATAACATTTGGAGATGTGAGGTACCAGATGACTTGGAAAACGGCATAGTTGTGCCTATTTGCCAAAGAAAGGTATTAGAGAAGATTTGGAAATTATAAGGGTAGTTCGCTTAACATCTCTGGTTGTAAAAGGTTCTGGACAAGTTACTGTAAGATCTAAAGGACGATAATATTTAGAAGATAACAAGGTAATGTATGACTCCAGCACGGTTTCAGAAAGGATAGGTCATATCAGACAACCTTTTAGAAATTTAGGAATACATTACTGACTGCAGCGACCGAGAGATCAGTTATATGTAATAATTTAGGACTTTAGTAAAGCTTTTGAAAGGTTCCCCACATAAAGCTGATGAAAAAGTTATTGCAATGTGGTTATAGGTGGAGTTGAATGTGGTTGGGTTTGAAAGAGTGGTTGGAGAAAATAGAAAACAGATGTTGTATAACTAAATGGCAATTTAATCATTCATGGAAATAGTGTGAAGAGCTGTGTCCACAGGGTTCAGATGCTGGGGGCCAACTAATGTTCGCTCATATATATAAATGCCATTTAGACCAGGGACTTAATAATTAAGGTTTTCTAAGTTTGGCGATGATACTAAAGTGGCCACCTGAGTTATCAATGAAGGGATGGCATAAAAGATTTCAAAGATGATCTTTGAGAGATTAACTCTATGGCGTGGGCAATAAGTCCGGCAAATGAAGTTTAATAGATAAAAAGTGTAAGGTACTTCACACTAGAGTTACTCAAATTAAAAGTTTTAACTACATATGGAATGGGGATTGGCTTGAGTCTGTGGACAAGAAAAAGATTTAGGTGTGATTATAAGCAGAATTTGAAAGTAGCTAATACTGTTTGGAAGCTAGAAATAAAGCTAATAAGATGCTGGGCATAATAAATCGCATATTTTAGTTTACAAAGAGCAATCTTAACTTAAACTGTATAATATAGCTATGTTAGGCCAGTAATAGAAGGTATTGTGCACAAGTTTGGGCTCCTAATTTAAAAAGAGAGAAAGACTTAGATACTCTAGAGAGAGTGCAACATAGAGCAAAATCAAGGATAATTTCTGGTTTTGAGAGAAGGTAAGAGCTATGAGGTGAGGCTGAATGAAGTTAGAGATGTTTTCTGTAGAAGAGCGATTTCTCAGAGGGCACATGATACACAAGTCTACAAAATATTAACATCTATTGATAATAAAGAGACCAAGTAATTTTCATAGTTAGAACCCAAATCATCTGTTTTCTAGCAAGTAATATAAGCAAAATTAAGAAGAAAGCATCGCCATCTTGAGATAAGAAGGTATGCATTCATAATAGGGTTGTTAAATTTTGGAAAAGTCGTCTGCCAGAGAAGGTTGTTGAGTGTGACTCGATTGCCAACATTTAAGAAAGGTTAGATTCGTTTATGGATGGGTTGGGTATCATATAATATATTGACGAAGCCAAATTGGCGGTTTTTTTTTTGGTGATAGTAGTTATTAAAATGTTAGATTGGCATGTTGTGACCAATGAACTTAGTTATTATGCATGGTGGATGGTTGGGTATTCTATATAATATCAATTAGTTTTTTTGCTAAGCAAATTGGGGATTGTGTAGTTACAACAATATGGAACAAAGCCTAGGGTGCTTTGGATGGATTTGCATGAGCATTGTTTGGTAGGTGGGGTTGACTGGGACAGTCTCGTAGGCCAAATGTGGCTTGTTTAATACTGTATCTAAGGTATTGCCTTAAGATGTTTAAAGATCTTAAGAAGTTTTATTCATGACGAAGATCCTGACAGGTAATGCTAGTAAAAAATGTGAATGAGAGAATAAGCGAGTGTATTAAGATGGTTTGGTCATATGGAAAGGATGAGTGATAGTCATTTGGTTAAGCAGATGCATTGTGGAGATTGTGCTGGGAATTGACCAGCTAGGAGGCAAAGAAAAAGTGGATTAAATCAGTAAAGGAATTTGAGTTTGGCAAAGGCGAGAAGAAAGATGCATACTAGAAATAAATGCAAAGGTTTTGTGAGGTGGCATAATTGTGGGCCTGGCCCTGGGGATGAACCCTTACATTGGCGAGTTACCACAATGGGGCTCTTGTCACAGTGTTGAGAAAACATGGGGTGGATTTTTGGCTGTGATGGGCTCACACTTAAGGGTATGAGGGGGTTTTCCTTTCAACTTATGTCATGTTCTTCTACTTAACATAACTCTGTTCCCAGCGTATGTTGTACACCACACCCCCAATCTGGGGTTGAGGATAAAAAAAGAAAATGAGAAATACTGGTATATACCTCTATATAATTACCTGCATTTTAAATATAGTGAGCTGATGCTTAAATCTTATATCCTCTTCCTTTTGAAGAGAAAGTATTAGATTAAGCATAGATTTAAGAGCTCCCCCTCGTACACTTTTAAAGGTATCTTCATTAATATCTTCATTTAGTTTTTCCTTGGGTTTCAGAGTTGAATTAATACTATTGCCTTTTTCTTCTGAACTACTTAAAAGGGATTTCTCTACTGGGTCTAATATTAAATCTATATGATTTTCTCCTGAATCAAATGGTTCGGAATATGTACTACAGGATTCATCTCCGATTTTTGAATTTTTAAGGTTAGATTCATAATTGAGAGGAGCAGTATTTTTGTCATCATTTATTTTTGAAAAAGTTTCAGATTCTGGTATCCTTGCATTCCTTTGAGTATTGTGGAAACTTTCTTGCTGAATCAAAATTTTACTATCTGTATCTTTATCATCATGAGACCTTACATTTTGAGCTATCAAGTTTTCATTTTGAATATTCATGCTTGAAGATCCTGGTTGAGAAAAATCAATTTCAGGGATAATTTGAGCATCTGGAACCTTACTAATAATAGATAATGAATCAGGAACTTTCTTCTGAATTTGAGTGGAGGACACATGAGATTTACGAACTTTATTGCTTTGAAGCTGTCTGTCATCAGACTTTGTAGCTACTAGCTGTGAATATCTTAATTTACTGGACGTTTTATTTTTATAGATTTTCAAGTCACACATATCCGAGCTGTCATCAAGATTTTCCTGCTTTTCTGACATAATATTATCCACCTGTGAATTTGTATTTGAACCTTGAGCAATGTGATAATTAGATTCTGAAACATTTTCTTTGGATGAACAATCCTCTGCATCAGTAACTAAAACTGCATCACTTAAAGAATTAACAACAGAATGTTGAGAGTAATCACTTTTATCAGATGAGTCTGATTTATTATAATATTTTGAAGGTTTCTTAAGCTTCTTTAGAGATTTTGCTGATTCTCGGGAGACTGATGATGAATCTCCTTCAGCATGATTAATTGAATACTTGTTCATTGATGAAGAATCATGTGAATCACATATTCTTGAATATGATTTGGGAGTTGAAACTTTTGATGCAGAATTATAAACAATTTTAACTTGATCTTTTAAGTCTTGTTCCATTTTGGCAATTCTCTCCTGAACCTCCCTTTCCATCTTTTTAATATCATGAAATTTCTTTTTATAAGGACTAGTTTGTAACTCACCTGCGTATTCAAGATTTTCTGTATTTAAGCACTTGTCTTGCAATTTAGGGTAATTGACAGTCAAATCTTGAGCCTTTGATAATGCTTTAATATTTTGCAGGTCTTGCAAGTGATTTAGAGCACTACCTATTGTATCTTGAAATACTAATTCAGCATTAACTTTTGATCTTAGGTTAGATGGGCTTATCCCTAATGTATTTATGGTTTTAACAGCTATACTTCTTTTATCTTTATCCTCTAAAGGTTTATGATGAGACAATGAATATATGGAACTATTCATGTCAGTAGCATTTGAACTAGAGCAAGAGACACTAGCAGAAATGGTTGTATAAGAGGAAGCATGAATATCATTTTGACCTAAACCATTACTGATAAATTGAAAAGAGCTTGCGCTTGTATAGTCATCATCTTTTCCATTTTCCCTTTCTTTAAAATTATTAACTGGCCTTAGACTAAATATATTACTTTTATCTTCACTATGAATATTACTTTTGAATTTTTTATTGGTACAAAAATTTTTCAAATCTACTTCTTCATCACTAAGATTTAAATCCTTTTTAATGGTCGGTCTTATTTTACTAGAATCTAACATTGAATTAATGCTATCATTTTTCAAAAAGCTTCTCTCAAGTGAAGGAATGGAAACAGGAACCTTTGGATATTTATCTTCAGAATGTTTATTCAATTTTTGGGTCTCTTTAACATAATTATGAGTTTTAGTTTTTACGTAGCTATCTGTAAAAGTATTAATGTCACCAGATTCTGCAAGATTATAAAATGGCTTTAAATGTTTTGGAAGTACTGCAGAATTATTATTATAACTTTTGATATTTTGCGAAACAGGAATGTCTTTGTGTGGGTGAATCTTTGACCTTTTGCGCCTATATCCTTTACTGCATGATTTTGTCAGCAGTGAGGAGGTAATTTTCCGAACCTTATAGCCCCTATAATAGGCTTTAATAAGCGTAGCTGCCTTGACTTGTTCTGCAGAATACTTTTTTTTAGCAAATAAATTACTTGTGTGTTTATCAGATAAATTAATAGGTGATTGAACTGAATTTGAAAAAGGAGGTACATTCAACGTTCTTAATCTATTAAATTTAACAGGATCCGAACTTAAGCCCAACTGTGTAATGCCCATAACATCTTGATCTAATTTATAAAATCTTAAGGTTAAATCATTTTTCGCCTCATTGGAAAATATATCATTTGTGTTCGTGGGAATATGATTAGTTCCAGAAGTAGGTTTTGGGTTTGGATCAGGCAAAATATTCTTTAATTTTTCAATAACCTCTTCTACACTCAAATTATCACTGTCTGTATCATTTGGCAAAATTTTATTTTCCTTAAAATTTTTCTTTTCATTACGATTAGGGGGGTTATTTTTTAATAATTTTAACTTTTCATCTAGAGCAACATCTTCTTCAGCTAATGATTTAGTAAGTTTCATAGCCATTTCTTTCATGGACTGTATCTGCTTTTCCTTTGAAAATTTTTTACCTTTTTCGCTTGAAGAAGACGAATTTGATATGGTACTAGCTTTATCATCGCCACTACCTAAATCTCTAAGGTTTATGTTACCTTTCTTTGACTCTTTTTGAAGTTCCAAACTTTTAATAAGATGCCTTCTACTGATATATTTCTCATTTTCTTCTTTTTTGTAGTTAATCCTTTCTCTGAACATCTTTTCATTCTATAGAATAAGGTTATGGAAATATTTATAAATAAAAAACTGTAAAAAAAAAAATAATTTAAAAATGATAAAAAAAACTGATCTGAAAAATAAGCAAATTTGTGGTAATAATAATAATAATAATAATAATAATAATAATAATAATAATAATAATAATAATATGAAGAAATTCAGTGAAATTTAAAATTATTAGCTATATGAAAATATAATAATTTATAACTAAATTTACTTAAAATTAAAGTATAAGCACAATAATAAAAAATGAAATAAAAATGAAATCTGTATTTCCCTTCACATAGAAAATATATTTGCTTTTGCACCACAAATTTACAGGCTAATAGGCAAGATTAAATCAACCTTTTGTAACGATATTGTTGAATTTATATATTAGAAGAAAATATATTAATATAAGTACGTATTTAAAAATGTTGGGAATAGAGTTAAATCACAGTGGTTAAAATATGAGGTTTAAAATACTGTATATATATATATATATAAGTATAGATCAGTCAGAATATTTTAAATGCAAGATTTGTTAGCGTGGTAAAAAGAAAAACTAGTTGGTGGAATAGAGAGATGAGAGAAAATCAATGAAGAGTGTAGTAGTTTTAAAAAATTTAAAGGAAGTAGGGAGGTAGATTTAGAAAATTGAAAGAGTTAGAAATGAACCTAATCAAGTTCAAAAAAAAGGAAAAAGGAAGGGTAGAATTTAAAACGATGAACAGTAAGGTGAAAAGCTTTTATAAATTTAAAAATAAGAATAGGCCAATTGGTTCAATTAAAATTCATAAAAACTAAGTTCTGATAAGAACTTACCGTAGTTAACATTTTTAATGCTGATTTTGCATCAGTGTTTGCTTAGGAAATACTGGATAATGGTTTAGAGACTAATAGCTCTGATATGAAAGCAATAAAAAGGCTTAGAGAGTTGGAAAGTGAGGCAAAATCTTTATTGGACCATAATGACTAAGTAAAGCTGCAGGTCTTGAAATGGTATATATGGTATAATTCTTATGGAGGGTAAAAGCTGCATTGGAGGGTGATTCTGTCCACTCTAAATAAAATAAAAAATAAACAAAATTAAAAAATTTTTTTGCTCCTTTATATCACGTGGTAGTACTACAAATTTTATTTAGATCATCTTTAATTTTAGAGTTTTATATTTTTAAAAAAATATATAATAAATTAGGCTATAAATGGCCTTCAATAAATTTCTTTTGAAAAATGTAGTTTTGCTTTGTTATAAAATGAAGTGTGAATGGATTTAATTATTTTTCAGTGTATACACTCGGTATGTTAACTTTAAACCAGCGGCAAAGTAAATTTTGTTCCAAACAGTATTAGTGGCAAAATCACGTGGCCTAACTTGGTCCGATTCACCCCCTTCATAAAAATTGATGATGGGGGTGAAGCAAACCACCATTGAGGGGTGATTTACGTATTATTATTGACATTTTATTACATATAATTAATTTAAATATAATAATAAAAATATATAAAATTAAAATAAAAAAGTAAATTTATATAAAAAAAACAAATTCAAAAAAGTGTCAAAATTTTTTGAGCGGAGAGGGTGAATCGGACCACCTTATTTTTATTCTTATTATATATATCATTATTGACATTTTATTACTTATTACAATTTTAATATGATAAATAATTATTATATTAAGTAAAATTAAAAATATAAAATTGAATTTATACGTAAAGGAGGAATTTACAGATGGTTCGATTCACCCCTCAATGGTGGTCTGATTCACCCCTCGTCAGGCTGAAAGAGCTTTATTAAAACTTTAATAAAACTTTTATTATTAAAATTACATTATATTTTTTTTTGTGCTTATTACCTACTATATGGCCTTGAATTTCAGAAAAAAAAATTCAAAAAAAAGTGCATTTAAGGGAAAGTCGGAGGCAGTTATACTAAAGTGGTCCAGTACCCCACCAGGTATATAGTATAATTCTTATGGAGGGTAAAAGCAGCATTGCAAAGGCATTGTATTTGATTTTTAAACAATCTACATTTGGTGAGATACCAGAGGACTGGAAAACAGTATACTTTGTCTCTAAGAAATAATAGGTCAGTTTGGCTTAACATCGCTGGTTATAAAAACTTTGGAAAAGTTTCTAAGATCATATTGAGAAGTATTTGGATGATAACAAGATGCTGTTTGACTCCCAGAATGGTTTAGGAAAGGATAGATAGTGTCAGAGAAATCCTTTAGAATTTATAGAATATATTACGGACTGCGGTGACCAGAGATATCCAGCTGATGTTATATATTTAGACCTCAGCAAAGGATTTGAAAATGTGCCCATGTAAGGCATGTATGGTGATTGGTTCTATTAGGTTGACTGGGACAGTCTCTATAGGCCCACATGGCTTCTTACTGTCTCTATATTTCTAATGTTCAAAAGTGAATTTATAATAATTGATTGAACATTTTCCGATAATTACCTATTGCACTACAATCATGAAACACAATGTCATATTACTAAAAGCCTCAGCCTGTAAGTAATCAAAGTCTACATCATTTCGGGCTTGATTATATTGGTTCTCAATATCACTGGTAGAACTAATGAAGAACTAGCCTCAGACACATTACATGAACATTGGTCATTTAAAGAAACCTTAGAAATAGTTCCAGATTTGGGTTTATGTTTACAAATACACTACTATTTATTTTTCCCACCCATGTTGTTCTTAGGGTAATAGTGAAAAATATCTATATTTTTTAAAATCAATGTTTTGATATTCCTATAAGCAACTCTGCCAAATGTTACTAATAAAAAATTGCCAAATTTACAATATTTTTATAAGCAATATTAATCGTTATTTTCATATATCATTTCTTTTTACATTCCAAAAATCATTAAGGTTATGATAAGTTTGGTTAAGAAAACAGATTTACTGTTTATAATTAACAAAACTTATCATAACCTAAACATAATAGGTCCTAAATAGTTAGAGCCTCTCAAAGTTTAAAATTTTCCCATAGGCTTTCTTAATTCTTATAAAAAAAATTAGTGGGTCTCATGCTCGTTTTAGGGCCATCCTAGTTCAGGTTATGATAAGATTTGTTAATCCTACACATTTTTCTCTGTGTATACCTAACAAAACTTAGGTATACAAAACTTATCATCCTGAACTAGAGGGTCTGAAATGAGAACTAACCTTGATGGATCAAAAAATGAAAAGTCTATGGGAGTTTTAACAATTTTGAGAAGCTGTAACTTTTTCCCTAAAGAGTGATGATTTTCATTATTATTTTTAAAGTAATATATATCCTGTGATTTTTATAAAAATTGGGGGTGACACCCCTCTGCACTACTATTATACTACTGCCAAAATCTACTGCTAACTTAACGTATATCTACTATAACCTTCCAATACTTTTACATGAGGCCGAAAGATAGGCTATATAAAAATAATAAAAATACTGATATTTCGTCAGAATCTACTGAACTCTACTATTACCAGGGCTTAGTCTTAAACCTCAAAAATTTATCAGAGACCTATGTTACAAATAGACTAAAGTATTAAAATGTAGAAATGATGACTAAAAGTACTCTCAGGCAATAAAATCTCATAGAAGCCTACTCAGAGACCCTACACCTGGAATTTAAAAAAAATTAGGTCAGGTTATAATAAATAATAACTCTTAATAGTAAAGCACCAGTCATATAACTTATCCAAAAGTAAACTTATTCCTATTAGCCTGAACCCAAAACCCTCAATTGATTTGGTTAATGACCCACATTTTAATTAATAATACACAAAAGATCAAACCAAAGTCTGCCGCACCAAATGAAAGGTTGGAGGGCTTCTAGACCTGATGGTTTGCTAGTTTGATTTATAAAATAGATATTAAAAAAATAAATTACTAACGAGTTTACTAGAGTTTTGGAGGACACTGAGGAGGGGTTTTATGAAGATCATTCAGATACACATTACCCACTAACCCAGAGGCTAAATTAAATTTTTTATACACCTGGCATTTATTTATTTATTTATTTATACATGTTCGTGGTACGGCCTTAACATCGGCACCACTTAACAAATATTTTTAGTTTAAAAAAAAATAAAAAATTGTATTTAAATCATAAAATTAAAATATAAATGAATATATAGAAAACATACGGTACATATGAAACAAAAAAAAAAAAAATAAAATAAAATAAAAAAAAAAAAATTAAATAAAATAGAATAAAATAAGTAAAAATATTAAATACAGTTATACCACAGTAGGCCTAAACTAATACCCACTAAAACAAATTTTTTATACACCTGGCACGGCCCTCACTGGGGTAACAGCAAGTAACAGTTTGTTGCATCGTTGCCATATTGAAATTTAATTTAAAGCCAAACAGCGCTATAAAAAATCAAACAAATTTTATTTCACAAAAACTCCAAAGTTTACCTAACTCTTATATACTTATATTATAATATTAAATATACCCTATATATATATATATATATATATATATATATATATATATGTATATATATATATATATATATATATATATATATATATATATATATATATATATATATATATATATACAATATATATATATATATATATATATATATATATATATATATATATATATATATATATATATATATATATATATATATATATATATATATTTGAGTAAAAGAAAAAAAAAACAGCCTAAAAACTTATATTATTTTTTTAAAAAACAAAAAAAATCAGTAAACTTGCACTTCTTCTTTAAGCAATGCACAATCGGAAGAATTGTCGGATCAAAATCATCTAATTGTTCATTCAACTTCAAAGAATGTACAAGATGCCTTACAATCTTCTTCAATTAACTTTACCAATTATATAGCAGAGTATGTCTGTACAAAACTTAACAATAACCAAAAAACTGAGGTTCGCGATTCCCTTTGGAGGCCGATAAAAAATCACAAATTTTATTCTGAAGAAACCCTAAAATGCTCTAGACATTTTCAGTTCGAGTGGTTGCAAAATTTCAGATGGCTAGCTTACTCTGAAAAAGAAAAGGAGTGTATTGTGCTAGAAGTGTATTGTTGCTGAACATCGAGCTGGCAAAGGAAGTCATGAAAAGATTGAGACATTTGTAAATAAGCCATACCGAAACTTAAAGAAAGCTTTACAATCCTTCAGAAAACACGAAAAACTGAATATCACCGCTAGAGCAGTTACAGCCGAAGATAATACTGAAGCTCTTATTCAGAAGAAAAAAAATCTAAAGCATAGACAAACAACTGGGCACTCAAAATAAAAATGTGAAAGAAAATAGAGAAAAACTTGTATACCAATAATTGAAACTATACGTTTATGTGGCCATGGTCTTGCATTATGGGGCTCAAGTGACTCTGGACGTATTGATTATCAGCTCCAGCTGAAAATGACGGAAATTTTAGAAGCCTTCTTAGGTTTCGAGCAAATGGAGATGGAACAGGTTTTGAAGAACCACTTACTTCCTATCGTCCAAAAATTCAATGTAAACGAGTTCGATTATACAGAATGGAATCATACAGTCATTTAGTCAGCTCATACAAAGGAAAATAGTGGAAGAGTTAATAAAATTAAATTTTTTTTTTATTAGCTGATGAAACAACGGACATTTCCCAAACAGAACAGTTTTCACTGTGTAAGGTACGCGATTGGTGGTGATGGAGGGATCTGTTCCGGTTTATGATGTCTCAAGAGAAAGCATTGGCAAATGTAATTTGGAGAAACTTGGCTATCTTGGTTTAAAACTCGAAAATTTAAGATGCCCAAGGATATGAAGGAGCCTCTTCCATGAGAGGCGAATTCGAAGTGCAATCTGTTATTCGAATGAGTATCCTAAAGCTCTATACACACACACATTGTGCACACTGTTTAAATCTATGTCTCTCAGACTCTTCTAAAAATTCAAGCAATTCGAAACGTCTTAGGATTCATCCCTGAAATATGCACTTTTTATCGAGTCCGAAGCGCACAAACTTCTGGAAGATAAAATAAGTTTTCTAGTAACCAAAATAACAGAGAATCAAAAAGATGTAAGACCGGATGGTGTGAACGGCATAAGCGGTTTTCCTTTTAAAAGAGACTCTTGAGCCAATATTTGCGTCATTGAAGAAATAAAAGATAGCCTGGTGAACCCTACACTAGCTTGCGCTGTGTGGAAATTTCTTTTATACGTTTAAGTAAACTTTCTGGAATAACCTACACCTTGTCAAAACAATTACAAGTGTCCATTTGGACATTGTCCGTGCAATAAACTTAGTGAAAGACATTCAACTTATCGAAGGATAGACAAAATGGAGACGAAGTTTAAAACCATATTCTCACAAGCTAAAAATGACATGCGACAGCTTAGGTATTGAAATAACAATTCCAAGAACTACGAAGTTACCGAAACATCGTTGTAATGTGCCTACATCAGATCCCGAATCATATTACCGCATCTCATTTTATTCCGTTTATTGATGATCTGGTTTCTTCGTTGATCTGATCAATTTCTCGCATGAAACCACTATCATTTCACTTCAGTATTTTACCAGAAAAGTGCAATGTACCTTATAAGCATATTGAAAAAAGCATCCTCTTTTATAAAGACGACCTTCCAAGTCTCTATAATAAAAGAAGAGTGGTGTCTCTGGCAGCGTAAATGGCTGTTAGAAAATGAAAAACCAAAACCTGCGATCGGCGCTTTGGCTAAGTGTGACAAGAGGAGGTTTCCTAACATTGCTACTCTCCTGAATATCTTAGCAGTATTGCCTGTATCCACCGCAACAGTAGAAGAAAGAACTTTTCGACATTAAGGCGTCTGAAAACATATTTACGGAATAGTGTTGGAGAGAATCGCATTACAGGTCATGCTTTACTGTCAATTCATCGAGATCTCAGCACAGAAGTCAACAATGAAAATATTTTGAATCACCTCAGTCAAAAAGCAAGGAAACTGAAATTAACCTTACAAAACGATGGTAAGTTCTTATGAGTTATATATATATATATATATATATATATATATATATATATATATATATATATATATATATATATATATATATATATATATATATATATATATATATATATATCTATATATATATATATATATATATATATATATATATATATATATATATTTTATTTGTTATTTTTGATCAACCACCACTCACGGACTGGGCCCTTTTCAAGGAGGAGCCCGATAAAACATAGAAAATACACCATATTTCTTCAAGCAACACCAAATCTCAGGTGAGCATAAGACGTGGGAAACTAAAGGAAGATTAATGCAGTTGGAAAAACGAAGGGAGGCAGGTTCCACAGAACGGAAGTAGCTGGAAGGAGGCGGCACCACGAGCTATTCTGGGTTTTCAATATTCACGTAGAATTCATGTGAGGGCAAGGCACCCCTTGTGCTACGCAAGGGTGGTGGAATACGAGAGGTCAGCTCCCCGAGCACTTGCCACCGTAGTACCTAGAAAAGAGATAGTGCGCCAACGTTACATCGCAGAAAAGGGTCAAGGGAGTTTGAAAGAATGGGACAGTTTATTGGTCTCTTAGCTTGGGCTCAACCTAATAGAGGGTGGAGCCAGGCCTCCCCAGATGTGTGAGAACAGTACTCCATACTAGGGGCGAATAAGGCCTTATATAACTGGAGTAAACTGTTCAGAAGAAAAAATTCCCGCAACCTAAAAGATAGAACTTCCAGCTTCTTTGAGGCCACCTTGACAATCGTTGTGATATAAGGTTTCAAGACAATTTGTTGTTTATGTTTAGTGATCAAGAATATTTATGTTATTCACAGGTGAGACATTAGAGCCGTCGAAGAAAATAGGAAAGTTAGGAGGTGTTTTGAGAGGGAGATATAAAGAAGTTGAGTTTTAAAGAGTTGAACTACAAGGTTGCTGTGACCCCATCGGAATCCTGTCCAGATCTGCAAAAATAAAATCGGAAGACGAGAGGCAGCTCTAGATGCAAATGAGGGGGAGCAGATTTGAAATAAGTAGGAGAAATAATGGAGAGTTGAGTCATCGGCGTAATAGTAAACGGAGTTAGAAGTGAAGCTGAGGAGATCGTTGATGAATAGCAGGAATAAAGTAGGAGACAGAACAGAACCTTGAAACACCACAATTAACAGGAAGGAGGAAGAGGACGCTCTATCAACGAGTGCTGATATGGAGCGATCGGAGAAAACTAGACATGAGTAAGCAAAGAAGGAGAGCCCAAGGAAGAGACCGTGAGTAGCGAAGCGCATTGCCATATCCAGTCACAAACGCAGGACCTGTCAAGCGCCACCACGCAAGACTCCCCCATAGTCCCCGCAGAAGAATATAAATCAGTTAGATAGGAAAGTATTTCACCAGTTGACCTTTGAACGTCGAAAGCCATACTGATGATCTGAAGGAAAGGAATGCAGATGATCAGAAATGAGAGTTAAGAAGAGTTTCAAGACTTTAGATAGAATACAAGTGAAGAGCTATAGGGCGATAGTTGAAGGATCAGAACGGCTGCTTTTCGGGATCGGTTGAACAAAGCGCGCTTTCAGCATTGAGAGAAAATATTAGTATTAAGGCAAAGAGAGTAGAGCTGAACAAGGACAGGCGCCAGCTCTGTTACACACTCTCTCAAAACACAGGGGAGGAATGCCCGGGCCACTAGCCTTCCTGGCGTTCATAGATCTCAGGATCTCACGCACACGATCATGTGTGATCACAGGTAGGGCATAGGGAAACCTGAGAGGAGAAAAGGAGTAGGAATGCCAGAATAGTCAGGGTAGAATTAAATGAAAAAGGATGCCGAAGAGTTTGCACTTTTCAGAAGGAGAGTTAGTCACAGATCCGTCAGAGCGAATAAGGAGAGGAAAGGCAGATTTACAAAACTTGTTAGAGATATTTTTGGCAAAGAAATTTTTATCAGTAGGAGATCCAAGCAGGTTGGCGCACTTTCTTTTAATGAAAGCGCGCTTAGCCTGACGAATAGTAACCCTGCAACGATTCCGAACAGAATGAAAATTGGTAAGAGTGATAGGAGAACGAGTTTTCATGCCCGATAGGCGATGTCTCTCACCTGAACGGCACAAGAACAAGCTCTATCGAACCATGGATGTTAAGGAGAAAAAGATTTAGTTGAAGATCGAATTACGGCCCTTACCTTTTCAGCGGTTACCGAAAATCCTTCGAGTCAAAGCAGGATTCATTCCAGGAGTAGTTAGCAGAAAACGACGCAATGCCTTCCAATTAACCCGATTAAAGTGCTAGAAGTACGTTGGGGCATGGTGAAGCTGCTGGAAAAGTATTAAATTAAGGCTATAAGATTGTGGTCAAGAGTTACCAATAGGAGGAAAGATGAATTGTGACATAATGAGAAGGAGTAGTGGCGTTGAAGCATAAGTTGAGCGTGTTCAAAAAGGAGTGGTTAGGAGTCGATCTGGGATTATGTGAGTTCCTTAATTAACTATTCCAGATCATTGAGGAAAATGCTGAATGTTTTGGCCTCCCTCCCCCACCTGCATCAGTGGAAGGGCCAGCCACCTCAGTGTATGGGTGTACGTTGAAATCCCAAATAGAGGACCTCGGCATTTGGATGGAAAGTAACATTCTCATGAAGTAGTAAAGATGAACTCAAAAGAACAGTGAAAAATCTGTTTCCATTAGGAACGGTAGCAGAAACACAAGATAATGATAGTAATGGAAAGATTATAAGCCATAGAACATCGAAGTTAGGAGATTCAATTCTCGAGACGTGTTACAGGAGTGTTTATTTTTACATAGGCACAGCTCCACCATTCAGTCGAGTATAGAAAAAGTTATAGTTGGAGATGTTAAGTTTATAGAATCCTGGCCAGCTGGGTCTCAGACAATAATAAAATGTTAGGCTGAGAGTTGGAGAGGTGATATTCCACAGATTCGTGGTTAGCACGTAGGCCACGCACGTTGGCAAAGTCGGAAAACCCCCCCCACCCCTACATCTTCTCTGACCTGTCATACGAACAGTCACACACACACACACACACACACACACACACACACACACACACACACACACACACAGACAAACACCCACAAACCTCACACACACAGTAATTACTAATAGTTAAAACTAATACACGTTTACTCAATCCACATACACACGCACGCGCACACACACTCACTCACACCTACACACACAAGCGATCGTATACTAACAAGATTAAAACTAACTCGCAATCTCACGTATACAATAATTTCTAATAGAATAAATAATTAAAACTAATTAAAAGCAAGACAATCTTGGATAAATAACAATAAGCAAATAAATAAACATGTGAAAATGAGAATGCACGATCAAGCACCAACTAGTTATATAAAACAAACACAAACCAACAAAGGGGCGGTTTCGTATTAAAACATAAAAATAGACTATTTTATAAAATATTAACTAAAAAGGAAAATAATAAATAGGAACGCTATATAATACTACACTCTGCATCATCCGCTCCCATTTCATCCAACATATATCCTAAATATTTAAACTCGACACTTGTTCCAGCTGCTCACCATCTAACAAAACTAACATCAAATGCTAGATAAAAGAATAAAAACTGATTAAGAATTAAAAGATATTTAAAGATTAAATATTGCCGTCGTTACTTAGAAACATTAAAGCCTAAATTAATTATAATTATATATATATATATATATATATATATATAATATATATGTATATATATATATATATAACTATATATATATATATATATATATATATATATATATATATATATATATATATAAAATATAGATATATATATATATACATACCTATAAATATGTATTAATATCATGTATATATATATATATATATATATATATATATATATATATATACTATATATATATTCTATATATATATATATATATATATATATATATATATATATATATATATATATATATATATATATATATATATATATATAAAATTTTATTTATATTATTATTATATTATTAGTTCTAATATATATATATATATATATATATATATATATATATATATATATATATATACTATATATATATATATATATATATATATATATATATATATATATATTTAGATAGATATATATATATCTGGATTATAAAGTTATTTTTAACTTTAAAAGGATCTAAAACTGACATGACTTTAGGCTTTATTGAGCATAAAATTGCTATTACATTTTATCCTGCAAATAGATAAATAAATACGTTACTAAATAATAAAAATAATAAGAATAATTATAATAAAATATTAATAATAATAATAATAATAATAATAATAATAATAATAATAATAATAATAATAATAATAATAATAATAATAATAATAATAATAATAATAATAATAATAAGATAATAATAATAATAATAATAATAATAATAATAATATTATTAATATTAGTAGTAGAACTAGTATCCCGGGGTCTAGGGAAAATATTAATTAGCGTGGGAATTAGGGGTCTCCGCCCCCTCGCGCCCCTCCCCCCCCCCTCCCCTACATCGAAGGTTCCTTCGAAACAGTAAAAATAAATAAATAAATGGATAAATAAATAAATAAATAAATAAATAAATAAATAAGTATGTCTTACACATAAATGTGTTCATATGTGTACACTTACACCTACACCTTCCCCTACACCTACACAACACACATACATAGATTCATATATATATATATATATATATATATATATATATATATATATATATATATATATATATATATATATATATATATATATATATATATATATATATATATATATATATAGAGAGAGAGAGAGAGAGAGAGAGAGAGAGAAAAGAGGGGAAAATGTAACGTTTTCCGCGGTACCTTCCACCCCGCCCGTCAAACGTTGGCCGTGTACGATTGTCGGTCCGTGCCTTAAGACATCTATTCAGCTACTGAAATTCGTTGGCGGTTTTCTAAAAGTCTGTGGATGCGTGGGAATTGAAGTAACCGCTTTTTTTTCGCGTTATTATTATTATTATTATTATTATTATTATTATTATTATTATTATTATTATTATTATTATTATTATTATTATTATTATTATTATTATTATTATTATTATTATTAATATTATTATGGTAAGGAAAAGCAATTAGTTTTTTTTTTTTCTTATCTTTTTTTTCTTTTATTTATTAAATAAAAATACATTTATTTTTACAAAATACACATTTACAATATATATATATATATATATATATATATATATATATATATATATATATATATATATATATATATATATATATATATATATATATATATATAAATATATATATATATACAAAATTAAAAGTGATAGGAAAAGTTAGCAAAGAGGTTCGAGAGGACCTCTGTATCCGAAAGGTATAGTTCGAGCAGTGTTTATAATAAGAGCCCTCTTTGTTGAAGTCATTCGCAGCTTCTTTGTTCCTTTTCTGATTGATACCTCTCCTTTCTTAGTAGCCCTAAAAGTCATTGAAGGAGTTTTAACTTCCCTATATCGTCCGCTTGTATTCACATACGGTTTATCTGAATCATCTAGATTGAAAACCATATTATGAAGGGTGGGATCTCCTTCCTTTTCTCTCATTTGTTTAATTGCAATTGCTGTTAGATCCTTATCTTTTATCGCTTCGTAATACTCTTCAGCACCCATAAGCCATTCCCGCACTGGGTTTTCAGCATCTGTATCGACTTTATCTAACACAATTTTCAACATACCGTAAAAATTGATAATATCACTACTCGCATTACTCAATGTTAATCCCTTAGCTTTCAGAATATGGTCGATGCTACCATCAGGTTTTATAAGCCGAACAGCGTAAGATTTAGGGCCTGTGCAAACAAAGCTGTCGGCTATAATACCAGCACCGATTTCGTCGGTCAAATCCCCAAGGAACCTTCCTGTTTCAGGTACGTGATCACCTTTTTTAGCTACAAAGATGCAACTGTCGGTGTCGCAATACAATACCCTTTGACCCAGTTTTTCCATGAGTTTGTACAATTTGACTCTTGCATGAGCAGTAGTGAACGCGGCGATAGCAAGATTTGTTGACCTTGAAGTATTATAAGCATAAGCAGTGTAGCGTACAGAAACTATATGTTTTTGTCCAGCTACCACTACATTTACGATTTCTAAATCGGCCTGCTTTGCCAATGCCCAGACTTCGGCGTCACTATGACATATGATGTCTTCTGTGCATGGTGCGCGTTCCGCCATTTTTCCCCAAAGAGAATTAAGACATAACTTTGCAATGAAACGGAGACCTGGATTGTTCTTGATATTAGCCTTATCTAGTTTAACACCTTCAATTCTTTCAAAAGCCTCAATGAAAATGTCAAGTTCAGGATCTGTGAGACTGGTGATACCTTCAGGGTACCCTGAAGCCTCAGTTTTCCATTTCAGGAATGCTTTCACGTAGTCGGTGAACAAACCGACCATAGGTTTGAATTTCCAAATTTCAAAGATCTTGGTAATCTTGTATCCTTTTTCAACAGCCAATTTTAGTTCGGGTGTTGTGTAAACACCCTTAATCTCGCGTTGACTTTCTGTGTGAGTACACAGTCCTTCGTATCCTTCTTTTGCGCATGTTCGACATAGAGTAAATATCAATCTTTCTTTATATCTCCCTGGTAAAACAGGAATGTATAAGTTTTGAGGAGGTAAAACGCTAACGTAAGCCACCCCGAAATATTTCTCATGCATGTTTGCTATGTATTCAGGGATGCTAGGGATATCACTTCCTACAAGTTTCGTAGGGATGCCTGTAGGGAACTCTTGAGATTTTTGAACCCAGGGGTACAACGATGTGAAATCTAAGTAATAAATTTTGTTAGCACCGTCTGTGGGAGGGAAGTAATATACAAATGGTTCTGTACGACCTCCGTACAGAGCATCACCAATAATAAGTCTATGATTGGCAACATCGTTGCCTATTCTATTGACATACGGTTTCAGAAGTTCCTCTTCTTCTTCTTCAGGGTCAGCGTGAAGTATTCTCACCGTGCACTCATCTTTCATTTTTTTCCATTCGCATTCCCATACCCTCACAACTTCAAACCCGGCTCTTCTGTATGATTCTTCTTGTAGCATAGTCATTCTATACCTGTCCAGACTGGAGACACCTCTATGTTCTAGTTTACCGTCCTCACAACTCTGATGCCCATGCCAAATACATCCATGGAACAAGTACACTATGCGTTTCTTTTCCACTGGTCTAGCACCGGGTGCAGATGCAGCCTCATCCATTTCCATCCATCTCTGCTCATTCCGAGGTTTCAACTGGTTGTCTACTTGAAGCTGTCTGAGGGTAACAAAAGCATCTCCATCAATAGGTGTATAATCAACAACAGGGACCTCTGTGTACCCATCAGGATGTACGTGTTTATTCTTAAGCTTAAACACACGCTCACCACCATTCCTCGCATGGGTTATCCGACCTGTATACTTCTCCATGAAAGCTATCCACCGAATACCTTCATACGAATAACATTTCTCTCCATCTCGACTGATATGAGCAACAGTATTAGATTTCATATAATGGGTTTTAAAAACTCTAAAACAAAGTGAAGCAATTGTACAACATTCTGTTAAACAATCTATTTGGAACATTTCAATGAATATCTTTCGGAATTTTTCAAAACTTCGACGTAAAATGTCGACGTCCTGTACACAATATTTAGTGCATTCTGATTTAATATCATAATCTCTATTTTCGAATGAGCTATACCATTCGGTAAATTCTCGTTTCTCTACCTCATCCATTCGCTCAATTTCAAATAACCCTTTAGCAGGTATTTGCCCAACATAATTTACATTATCTAAGGTAAGAAATCTGTACGGGAAGAATCCTTTAGCTACATCACCATCAAGCCCCATGCATTTTGGTAGTTTCTTCAAAGCACAGGGCATGTATAAGAGGGTATCTTTAAATGTTATATTATGTTGAGCTGTCATAGTGATGATCTTTGTGCCTCGTTTTACAGGGTTACTAGAAATAACACTAGCACCGGGTCTTGCTAATAATTTACTGAACACAAATTGTGTGTCAAACTTACCTCCATTATGAGCTGCTACTATGATTTCATCTTTCTTATGTTTTTCCGAAAAACTGAATAAATAATTTATGAATTTATCGACTGGGCACTTTTCAGAATCGTTTTCAGCATTCAAATCCAAATGAAAGATTTCCTGACGTTTAGTCCCGCATGTCTCACACTGTTCATTCCTTAATTCTTTTCCGCTGCATTTATAACAGACCAGCATGCTCACAAGCAAGTACGGTACCATATCAACAACGGATTTTCCGTCGCCTTGATCCTGCTCGTTGTGGTTATACGTTTCCACATCGTAATAAAATGTATAAACATTTTTATTTTCCTGCCATTTCTCTTCTTTCTTTTTCAATGTTTTCATGAAACATTTATGAACTCCTTTATCAGGATTATACTTCACATCGCAAACTCTGCACCGTATATTCACACAGTCATGTTGAATCTTTCCTTGATTATCACACATCTTCATTGTATCACACAGCTTACAAATTTTTATTTTCTTACATACGAGTTTGTTATTTTTTCTATGGTTCTTAAAGCAATCTTCATTATAAAAGTTACGGTTACAGTCCGCGCAATACTTTAAGGGAATATTATTATCTTCAGCCCTTCCTCCACATTCATAGGTGAGACACTGTTTACATTTATAATATTCACATTCTTGATGTAGATGTAAAACCATATTTGACACAAAGCTATAACATTGTCTGCAAAATATTTGACCCGTCATATTATCAGGATTCACACTACCTATTGTTAATTTGATTTTATCGTTTGGAAGAGGGTAATAATAATGAGTATTGACAGCATCATATCCAATTACATACAAATCTTTATCTCTGTCATTTTCTCTAGGTTTATAAACTACATGCAACTTTTCATCTTTATCGTTTCTGTAGACAAATATCCTACAATTTAAGACCCTCTCTATTATAGCAAATTTATCAACCGTCAAAGGGTCAGCATAATTTAAACCGCACCAATCGGCTATATCCTTCCCTAATTTTACTATAGTACCAGGGTCAACACTCTTTATCTTTTTTTTTCGGTAACAACTTTTACACAGGCAGCTATAGCTTTAAATCCACATCCAACTGCATCAATCCTCCTGTCATACCTACTTGCTAATAAATGACTTGTGATCAGCTCAGGATGGATAAATTTAATTTGACCAGGTATTATGGGGCCATTTCCTTCAGGGTTATGCAATACCTGGACTTCGACGATGAAATCACTGAACGTTGCTTTATCTCCTGATTGAAAGGCCTGTTCTAGTCGGGTGCACAAAGTTGACACCAAATCATCATTATCTTTTACATCTTTATGTGCAAGATTGACATGGAATTCGTTACGTGCACCATCATTGAAAGTAAACCAAAATCTTGCTTTGTATTCTCCATAGTTCACCTCCTTTTTTAGATGTTCAACAATAGCTCGAATGACCCTTCTGAAAGCATCCTCAATATCAAGACCTTGTCTGAACACATTTCCTTCATTCACCCTTATTCTGTATCGATGAGTATCAATGACCCCTGAATTTCTAGAGACAGCGGACGTTGTAATTTCAAGTAATTCAGCTGTAAAATCTTCTTCATCACCATCAACATCATCATCATCACGTTTTCTTTTGTTATTCTTCTGTAAAAAGAGAATCAATCATAAATATTCAAGTAATAACATAAGATCTACCTAACTTAACTGATTCTATCATTTTCTTATTGTTTTAAATAATTACAAATACAAGATTTCACTTAGTTTCTTACTTTAATTAATATTTCATTCAAACAATATATATTTATAAGAATTTTGCAAATTACACTTACCCCATCAACTGGACCATCATAAGGATCAACATCCATAGGTGCATCTCTGTGATCGTTCACTCCGCTGGGACCTGCACCGCCATCGTTGACCCATGTAACTCTTTTCTTAGCATCACGATTTTGAAGACCACGTTTAGCACGAACAATTTTACGCTCTTCACGGGTTGGTTCATCTTCTCTGGGTACACCATTATTATTATCAGATGAAGGATCGTTGTTGTTGTTGTTATTGTTGTTGTTGTTGTTGTTGTTGTTGTTGTTGTTGTTGTTGTTGTTGTTGAACCCTCCTCCTCCTCCACCCCTGTTAAATCCACTAGCTTCGGTAATGTAGCAGAAAGGTCGAAACTGTAATAATAATAATAATAATAATAATAATAATAATAATAATAATAATAATAATAATAATAATAATAATAATAATAATAATAATAATAATAATAATAATAATAATAATAATAATAATAATAATGATAATAATAATAAAACTTTCAGAAAAAATAAATTATTAAAAAGTTTTCAGAAAAAACTTACAACAAAAATTATTAAAAAATTTTCAAAAATAAATAAAACACTTTCAGAAAAAAAACTTACAACCAAAATAAATTATTAAAAAGTTTAAAAAATAAATAAATAAAAAGTTTTCAAAATAAATATAACACAGAAAAATTTACGAAACAAATTATTAAAAAGAAAATAAAATTTGTTAAATTAAAAAATAAAATTTGTTAAATTTAAAAAATAAAAAATAACAAGACTTACCGCAAACATTTTCATAAGAGTGTGAATCTTTCCCGCGTTGAAAATATTAAGCTGTGCCATTCTGATTCTTAACAAGAGCTTCAATAATCTGATGATTCTTATCAAGAACTGTAATAAAAAATATTATTATTATTATTATTATTATTATTATTATTATTATTATTATTATTATTATTATTATTATTATTATTATTATTATTACCAATCACGCAACGGAAAACACACCTAGTAACTATCGCTCACTAAGATGTAGACTCTACGACAGACTGAATATAACTAACAGCTAACAACACCCAAGCATGTGTTATATACACCGTTTCCTCCCAAACATTACGAAATCCATATAACTCCGCCCTCTTTCAGAAATTTTCAAACCCTAACATGAAACATTAACCCCTCCAGCCATTTTGCATCTTTATGCTTTATATATATAAGTTGAAATAAATATTGTTGTTAACAGTTTTGAATAAACATCGGTATGATGAACACCTTAGAAAAATTCGTGTTTAGATCCCCCTGTACATCTCTTGTGTGTGGTCCTACAGGATCTGGTAAGACTTTTGCATTGCTAAAGTTCCTAAAACACCCTGATCTATTCGAACAACTCCCTGTAAAAATAATCTGGTGTTACAGTGTGTACCAAGAAAAGTTTAACGAATATAAAGATGTGATTCAATTTCATGAAGGTATATACGATGTAAAGTCTTTGGAAAATATACAGGGTCATAAAATTATTATCCTTGACGACTTGATGCATAAACTGAATGAGGATATAGCTGAAACTTTCACAGTCTTCTCCCATCATTTAAATGTCACTGTGTTTTTTATAACACAAAATATCTTTCATCAGAATAAATATATGAGAGATGTGTCTTTAAATACACAATATTTAATTTTGTTCGGTCAAAGAAGAGATGTAAGTCAAATCAATGTGTTAGCAAGTCAAATGTTTCCTATGCAAAGAAAAGAATTCCTGAAGGTATATAAAGAAGTTACATCTATCCCACACGGTTATTTACTGTGTGATCTTCATCCTAAGAACACATACAGAGTACTGTTACGTACAAACATCTTACCTAACGAAACTGAAATTGTCTACATCCCTGAATAACAATGAGTAAGCTTGTTGAAAAATATTTACCTGTTATAAAAAATTATAGGAAACTAAGTAAGGCTGAAAAATGTAAACATCTAAAATGTACATCATTTACCCGACTCGTATGTGAAATTTGTCTTAACCTTATAAAAGGAAATGTTCCAATAAAAGAGCATCAGAAACAAAAGTTACGTCGACATAGCAACATCCTCAGAAAACTTACACGTAAAATTAAAAAGAAGAATTTTTTATAAAGAAAAAGAAACTGATACAGACAGGAGGAGCCTTCCTCCCTCTATTATTTAGCATTGTAACACCGGTGCTAACTAAATTACTAACTGGCCAAAGATAATAATAATAATATAATAATAATAATAATAATAATAATAATAATAATAATAATAATAATAATAATAATGAAGAAGGTAGTGGTTATGCCGTTTTCCGATTACGAAAAAATAAATAATATTACTGTACAACAGCAACAGCAACAACAACAACAGCAACAACAACAGCCACAACAACAACAACAACACCAACAGTTCGAACAACAGATCGGGTATAACCCTTATCAGCAGTTGCTCCAACAGCAACCTTCGAGTTTATATGATCCGCAAGTTGAGCAGATAAATAATTACGAGAAGGAATTGTATCGAATATTAAACTCTGATGTTAACATTCACGAAAAAAGAATAATTCTATATCAAAATACTATACAAAATTAGTAGATCTAAAAGTTTTACTAAATTCACCTAAGGAAGATTCAGCTCCAGCACCAGATACTAAGATTGAAGTGAAGAGAGAAGATAATTTTAAACATGTCCTCAAGGAAAGCTTACCAATGAGAAGTAAGAAAACGGGTTTAGCTCTATATAATATTTTAAAAGATCAGATTACATGGAACGAGCTCGGTCAAATCATTATTGACGGAGAAACAATATTTGGTTCGAATATTGTTGACTTGATATCCGATCTCTCGCGTGATTGGAAGAAGGCTCCTGTAACAGGCTGGAATAGGATCAAACAAGAACTTCAGACTATTAATTTTCCGAGAACTTTAATCCAGAATAAACAAAGATTAGCGGATCTGGATAATATTCCAATGTCTCCTAGACCAGATGCGAGTCCTTCTGGTACTTCTTTTGCATCGACCAGATTTAAGTTGCTAAGTAGAAACACATCACGCTCAAGTGCAGGTAGAATAAGAAAAAAAAACATCCATTGCATCAAAATGGATTAGTTCCTAATTATTTATTGGGCTTTTTTATATGATTGTATTGTTTGTAATTTAAAATAATGTATATACAAGTTATGATATCTTTCTGTATACATCAGCTATGTTTTTAGACTTGTAATTAAAAATAGTTAATATTATTTTAGTTAAAATAAAATATTTCATATACATTTTGTTTTTATGTCACCTTTCAGTATAAATGAATATAAATTTTATTGTTAATGTCATTGTGAGTCATGGAGGTTAAGGAGGCGGTCGATAAATATTACTTTAATGAGTCGAGAATGGTTAAAAATGTAAGGATGAGATGATATATAAAACAGGTGTTCATCTGTTCAAACATGAAAGATTTTGAAAGACGCTCGCAGCTGTTCATTTTTAGCCGTTATACTCCCCCATTAGGCTTACTGTTAGGTCTAAATTACGAACAGCATTCCTGAAAGCCTTTGTATAAACATGAAAGTAACCCTAAAGTGCAGCTGTTCATTTTTTAGCCGTTATACTCCCCCATTAGGCTTACTGTTAGGTCTAAATTACGAACAGCATTCCTGAAAGCCTTTGTATAAACATGAAAGTAACCCTAAAGTGCAGCTGTTCATTTACGGATTAGGTTTCACCTTTAGGGTTGCCTGTTAGGGTTAGCATTCCTATTAGCTTTTGTATACATTTCTCTGATTGGTTGGTTGACGACCTCCCCTTTTTAGGGTTACAGAGTTCTCGTCGCTGAGGATGAAAGCATTCTTCAGTTGAGCGTTCGACTTTGTTGTGTCAACATGGTTTCTCTATTAAACACCAAGTTCGTAAACGATATTGTGTCATGGAAGATATCTCACCCCAAAGATATAGTGAGCTTTTTTTTCCGTCGTAAAATTAGTGGTGAACGTTACTTCACATGTTCCTCTCCACCTCATACAAACAACCGGCCTTTATTCTTATCGTGTGAAGAATTAAACCGCGTATTTGACGAAGTAAATACATGGGTGAACGAAAATTATGTTTCATCTAGCGTGACCAATTCGTGGGGTGTGACCATTGCACGAGGCGAAGCCAACGATACGAAAAGATTAACTCTTGTATTCTCTCTGCATAACAATATTGAAGCCGTTGACTTACGCAGTTGGTATAGAAGCACCCCTGAAGGAATATTCAGGCCCTCAAATTTCGGTTTCCAAATCGTGGGAAGACAAAATATTACAGCATTTATCAAGATGCGTGAAGAAATATTAAGACGGGATGTCGAAGTCGACCAACTAGACCATCTTATCAATACAGCCCATCGCTTACTATACACTGTGTATAACGAGAACTATATGTTTGACGCTCAATTAGCAGATGTCATGGACGTTATCGATATTGAAAAATTTACTTTTCATTGGGAAAAAGAAATGAAGACTCCTGCATATAAAGATCAAGACTTGAAAATATCGGCAAGAGATATTTACACATACGTGACAACGGATGGACTCAACAGTCTCCGTCAGTATATTATAAATACACAGTATCTGCTAAGTCCTATGGCCCAAGCTCAAGCTTATTAAATATTTTGTGATTATTTCTTTTAAAATTAATTTTATGTGATTGTATTATATTTTAAAATATGTACATGTTGTAAGCATATTTAAACTACTTTTTACGAAACTAATTTGTGTAAGATATTGTATATATAATTTTAATGATTAAAAAAAAATTGCTTTTTTTTTTAAAAAATATTTGTTTCCTTTTCCTCTTTTATTTATCTTATCTTATATACATATATATAATGTTTTTTTTGTTTTTATTTGTCATTGATCACGATGGAGGTAAAGGATACAGTCGATAAATATTACTATGACATGAAACAGCCTTACAGTTATGGAGGCTTTTCAAGGTTCGCTTCAAAGTTTCCTCACATTAATAAAAAAGAACTGAAAAATTATTTACAACTACATAAACCTATACGAAAAAAATTTCCTACACGGAAAACCATAGCCCCACATTTAGATAACGTCTGGCAGTTAGATTTGACAGAGATGATAAAATATAAATCTTACAATGAAGGGTATCAATACATTCTTTTTGTGATAGATGTATATTCCAGGTATTTATGGTTAAAGGCTTTAAAAGATAAAAGTCAAAACTGTTGCTGAAGCTGTGAGAGAAATTATAAATGATGATAAATAATAGATATCCTCAATTGATGTGGTCAGATAAAGGTGCAGAATTTTTAGGTAAAGAGTTTCAAGAAATAGTTACAGAGTATGATATAGGGTACTACAATACGTACTCTGTTAATAAAGCTGCAATTGTGGAAAGAGTACAAAGAACTATAAAAGAAAGAATGCATAGGTATTTCACGAAGATGAATACATTTAAATATATAGATATACTGCAAGACTTGGCTTATTCTTATAATAGGTCTTATCATAGAACACTTAAGAAGACCCCTCTAGAGATGGTAAAGACAAAACCTATTGTACCTGTCAACCTGTACGCAAAATAAAAGATAAGATAACACAGGCATTAAATTAGGAGATTACGTGAGAGTGTCTAGGTCAGATGAAAATTTCAGAAAAGGGTATGAGGCTGGATGGTCAAGAGAAGTTTTTAAAGTAGATACAATCAGAGAATTCCCAAGAGATGGGTTAAAATTATACTATCTTGAAGATTTAGATGGCGAACAAATAAAAGGAGGGTTCTATAAACAAGAAATACAGAAAATACGCTTTAATCCTAAGAGTCACGAGTATAAAATAGAAAAAATATTAGGATCTAAAGGAAAAGGCAAAAATAAACAGTATCTTGTCAAATGGGTAGGTTACCCCGCGAAGTTTAATAGTTATATAAATGCTAGTGAAATTAAGAAACATTGATCAGTTTACTTTGTGAACATGGAGAGTGAAGATCATTTCTATTTAACGCTGCCTTCATCAGCTTCTATGGATCTGTATCCTGAAAATAAAATATCGGACTATACAACCCAATTATTGAACACTATAACTTTTGATCGAGAAATATATGAAGCAGGATTAAGTGAAATAATTCTCGACGCACGATATAGAGAATATGCCTCTTTCATATTTGGCGTTTACGATACTTAGAAATGTTGATAATGTTAAAAATGTATTAAAAAGTAAACCTAATATTGCAACCATCAAACGAGGCAACAGTGAATATTTCGTTGAAAATTATTTATTAGAGCACGGTCACTATAAATCGGTTACGGATGTGTTCATAGACTTAAACAAAAAATTTGAAGAAAGTCAAATATGTACAGATTTAATGTTTCTTGTTAATAAATCCGTTAACGAAGATAACGCTTTAATCACATTAAAATCTCATGAGCATGTGAACCTGAAAGATATAAGTTTATTTATTTTCCGCGCCTCAGGTTGGTTTCGTAATTGTTGTTACTCACATGTATACAAAATATCGGGAAATAAATATCAAACCATCTCTAAAGGATCTAATACGCTATATACCAACGATGGAAGAGTATGTCTCAAAAAATGACACCAAGAATTCATTACATTTTGTATGCTTGCCTACTAAGATGTTTCAAGATCCAGGTATGGCCTATGTTTATACAGACAGATATTGTAGACCATCAGTATGTAGGGAATACTAAAGCCTCTTTGTTAAGAGTAGTACATTTTCCTAAAGGTCGTAAAGTTATAAGCTTTCCTAATGTTCACTACTTACCTATGAGTAAGACCCAACTGAGTTCAGTTCGCGTTTATATAAGAGACGTCGAAGGCAAACCATACCCATTCACACAGGTACATATGTAAAGTACACATAAGAAAGAAGCTCCGTTAAATAATAATAATAATAAGAAAGAGAAAGAGTCTTCAAGGGTTCAAGAATGCAGAGGGGATATGGTTTAGTTTTTTGCTTCGTTATTTCGTAGAGCTATTCCCCTGTTTAAATCAGGAGGTAAATACATTGCTAAAAAAGCAGCCAGAACGGGAATAAACACAATCCAGGATATTATGGGGGGTGTCGACCCTCGTAGTGCTGTAAAACGTCGCCTAGCCGATGTTTCAGATGAAATGTTAGACGATGTTAAACGAAAACTACGACGTAAGATGACTGGTCAAGGTGTTAGAAAGGTGAAAAGACGTTGTATAAAACGTCTTAATAATAATAATAAAAAAAAGAAAAGGAAAAGTAAAAAAAAAAAACCTCGTAGCAAGAAACGTCAAAATAAAAAAAATAATAAAAAAAAAATATGCAAACGTAAAATAAAGGATATTTTTGAATAATAATATGTGGCAACTTGTACTTAATATATAGATGTGTACCTAAAGAATATTTTCATTAAAGGTTTAGCGTTAGAGTCGATAAGATGCATTTCCTCCATCCCTCCAGCCCAGACTGTTGTAAGAGTGAATTGGATCTCCTCAGTGAACCCTACACAGATCAGCGTGAGTGAGTCCAATTTTATTAGTATTAATCCCGTTCACGCGATCACAAATACTGATGTACCTCTCGAATTCAATATCCCAGGCACTTCTGACCAATATCTTGACCCTTCGAATGTGTT
>JABUQX010107590.1:62500-65060 GCA_015478945.1 Trachelipus rathkii
CTCTATAATATATATATATATATATATATATATATATATTAATATATATATATATATATATATTTACATATCTAACTATATATATATAGATTATAGATATATTATATATATATATATATTATATATATATATATATCATATTATTATATATATAGTGAGGCGAATCTATGTATGCTTGTGTAGGTGTAGGGGAAGGTGTGTAGGTGTAAGTGTAAGTGTACACATTGAACACATATGTGTAAAACATACTTATTTATTTATATTTATTTATTTATTTATTTATTTATTTATTTATTTATTTATTTATCCATTTATTTATATTTATTTATTTGTTTCGAAAAAAAGCTTCGCTTTTTTTCGTGGGGGAGGGGGGCTGAAAGGGAGGGAGGGGTGCGAGGGGGCGGAGACCCCTAATTCCCACGCTAATTAATATTTTCCCACTTACGGTCGGAACAGATCTGAAACTACTAGTGTGATCGATGATGTCACCGGCTTAGAACGTTAGAAATAACCCTCTAAGCGGTGAACATCAAAGCTGTTATTACAAATTAAGATGATAGAGTAATGAGACTACCGACTTAGAGCGTTAGAACTAACTCTCTAAGCGGTAAACATTAAACTATTCAATATAAGTTCGGCGCCCAAATTCTTTTAACATTTACCAAATGATCTCAATAGATCGTTTGATTTCACCTTATCTAATTCTATTGTTTTAATAAAGTAAGATTCGGTATGAGTTGAAGTTCACAGACCAATTTCCTTAAAGTGTTTATCTAACTTTTTCTTGAATAAATCGATGTTGCCGCTGTTCACTATTTCATAAGAGAGACTATATTATTTCTCTCATACATCGTAAGTGAAGAAATTCTTTGCAATATTGGTTTGAAATCGTTTATGACAAAGTTTATGCCCATTACTTCGTGTTACATTGTTAAAATCATATCTAAAGAAATGCCTGTAATCGATATTTTCAAATTTATTTAGTATTTTGAAGACTTCTATTAATTTTCCTCTCAATCTTCTTGTTTCTAAAGAATGTATATCTAATTCGCGTAGTCGTTGGTCGTATGACTTACCTCTCAATTCTGGTATTAATTTGGTTGCCCTTCTTTGAATTCTTTCAATTTTTTCTATGTCCTTTTTGAGGTATGGACTCCAAAACTGTACTGCGTATTCCAGATGAGGTCTAACTAATGTTTTAATAAAGAGGAGTATTATATTTGTAGGATTATTATTCGAAGTTTCTGACAATAAAGCCTAGAGCTTTATTTGCTTTTTAACTCAGCACATTGTCTCGCAAACTTTAAATCCTTATTAATTAATACTCCGAGATCCTTTTCCTCATTGACAACTTTGATAACTGAGTCACCTATTTTGTAATCGTATTCACTGTTCCTACTCCCAAAATGTATAACCTTACTTTGTACCTTATGAGGTACTAACCCTTCTTGCAAAGACTTATTGAAAAGCACCGTCAGAGGTTTTACTAATATATCTTTCAATTTTTTTAGATGCATCGGATAAAATCCATCTGGTCCAGGTGATTTATTTATTAATAGCTTATCAATTTGGAAAGCAACTTCCCTTTCTAAAATTATCAAAATCACTTTTCTACGATACTATCTGCATGAAAATCCCGTACGTCTTTCATGCTAGGAACATTATCTATATTTTCTTTCGTAAATACTGAGGAGAAAAAATTATTTAAAATGTTTGCCACATCTGCATTGTTCGACTTTAGGTTTCCGTTATTGTCCAATAGTGGTCCAATTGATTCTTTAATGGAACTTTTATTATTGACGTAATTGTAAAACTTTTTAGGATTAATTTTACTCTCTCGGGCAATATTAATTTCATAATTTCTTTTATAGCATCTAATTAGTCTTTTGCAGTTTCGACCCCAAACTTTGTAATTATTATTATTTTCTACTGAGGGAGAAGACTTCCAAAGTTTATAAGCCCTATTTCTATTATTTAAAGAATCTTTAATTTTATTGTTCCACCAATAAGAAGAAGAAAAAGAAAAAGAAAAAGAAAAAGAAAAAGAAAAAGAAAAAGAAAAAGAAAAAGAAAAAAGAAAAAGAAAAGAAAAAGAAAAAGAAGAAGAAGAAGAAGAAGAAGAAGAAGAAGAAGAAGAAGAAGAAGAAGAAGAAGAAGAAGAAGAAGAAGAAGAAGAAGAAGAAAGAGTGAAGAAGAAATGAATAATAATAATAATAATAATAATAATAATAAAATAAATGAATAATAATAATAATAATAATAATAATAATAATAATAATAATAATAATAATAATAATAATAATAATAATAATAATAATAATAATAATAATAATAATAAAATATTCATATTCTTAAAATAATGTAGAGCTATTTAAAAATATTTAGCGCTAAAAAAGAAAACAAAACATCTGTCATCTTACCTACGAATGTGGAAAGAAAAATAAAATATATAAAAAAGTAAAAATAAAAATAAAATAAAACAAAATAAAATGAAATTAAAATATTTAAAATGAAAAATTAAAAAAAAATGTTTGAATTTAAAAAAAAAATTGCTGTCAGA
>JABUQX010107591.1:0-30000 GCA_015478945.1 Trachelipus rathkii
TATATCAAATTTATAAATTAGTTTCCCATCTATAGGTAAGTCCAAATAATTCTATATCTATAATTAAAAATACGAACCAATTTAGTAGTTTTCGTCATTATATATATACTATAGCTAATATATATACCTACTATGTATCTATAGTATATAATAACTATTCATCCTTACATCTACTATAAATACTATACTTATATAATATAGTATTACTACTATAGAAGTTACATACTAATCTATAATACTACCTTCACTTTTTGTAGATTATTTCCTTGTAATCCCAGATTGGGAGTGAGGTGCGTCCTATCCATATTACACCGAGAATCAAAGAAAAAACACCAATTAATCTCCTTGGTAGAAGCAAACATGACGACTAAGTCTGAAAGGAAATCAGATCCTCCCATAGCCTGCTCCCTCATATATTTCAGTGCTAGCCAGTCGGGTCATATAGTCATCCTAGGCCTACACACCACCGTGACCAGAGGGTCCCCCCCTTAGTCGGTTCATTAACGTCATTTCAGTGATGTTTCATCCCTTGGGTCAGTTCACCTAAATACGAGACCTGCGCATTAAAATACGCTATCGCTGATGCATGTACCAAGTGATGCTTCATGGTAATCCGCGTTCTCGCTTGGCGTCCAAATCTACATATTCCTCTACCTTCAAGAAACTATTTTATTGATTCATCCACCTTTCCTTTACGGTCTTGCTACTCCGTCCTCTCCATATACAAATCTACCTCAATACTACCACTAAAAACCATCGTCAAATCACCCCAGTATAGAAATTATTTTCCATATGAACCAATCATCTTAATATAGCTCTCATTATCTCTCAGCTCACGCCCGTATCTTCATACATACAGTTTGGCCACCTAAACTGAACAGTCGGCCACTCATATCCTCAATTTAGAGATAACTACTCCGCCTGACGAGTCTTAAAAACACACCCAAAGATAACCCCATGCCACAACCTGTCCTTTTGAGTTATCCTCTAGTATACCGCGTCTTTTTCCAACACCATACGTTTTTGTTACTCTGCAACTAACACCGTCAAAACATATCCATAGACCTGTGAGAGAGCACCCGTGTCTATACATCTTTCGCTTTACGCACTTATCCACTTGCATTTCAAAAAGATTTATTTACATCAGTCACCCTCCTACCACTCATAACTTTCCTACTACACTCAGAATCATCTCTCCCCTTTTCAATTCATCAAACATGTAAGAAAAAATATTTAACTCCTTACTTGTTTCCAGTTACCGCAGCCATGCCTGCATGATTCACACTGCTGGTCTTCTCATCAGCACACCACAATTAAACCTTGCACTTATTTGTCATTTAGAGAGTTTTGCCCGAATAACAATTCCCTGAAACTTTCTTATGTCACAATTAGCGCCTAGAGAAATTCATAATGCACCTATTTTGTGTAACAATTAACAGAGCACCTCCACTCCCTCCGAGGTCCATTCACCTCCATTCACCACCAGTCTAACACCCTCCACTCTCTTTCATTTTCCACCAGTCAAACATCCTCCGTGCTCACCTCTACATTTTTTCTGTGTGAATGCGACTCATCCAATAGAACATAACAACTAAATAAGCTCCATGTGAGAACAACATGTCCCATGCATTATATCCACCATGAACCCTCTTAAACGATTCACTTCTCCGCCTGCCGCATTTACTTCTACGTCGCACGATTCACATCGCTCGAGTACTGTATAACTCTGGGCTGTCCATCTCTAACAAGCACACCATGAAACGTCACAACCACCATATATCTTTCACTTAACTATCTTGATCCACATAACTTGGACATTAATGCCGTCATATCCTGTTGCCAAGGCAGAGCGAATATATATTTAATAAGATTCACTACATGACGATGATTGACATCACGAGAGAGATGCGATTGCGTTGGAGAGAGATAGAGAACACGCAATACTGATATATCACCGTTGTGACGGGTGACGAAGCACACACAGAGAGAGCCTACTCAGATGGCACCAAACGTACATCTAATATCTATCATCACTATTCTCTCATCATAATTAACCATCAAGCATATAATCTCCCCGCAATCACAATGCAAATAAACTAATTCCTTATGCTGTTCCATGTAGTTTCCCTTACCAAATACCCTTACCTAATAAGTGGCGTATATCAGTCCATAGCTCTTCCCCTCAATCCTTCGATCTAATCCTCCATAAGTGCTTTTAAATAACACTTATCGTACACAACGCCACCCTCAACTCCAGTAATTTATTGTAAAGTGTTCGTTCCGGCCACTTCCTACAACGTCCATTTCATCAGTGACATAACAGGCCATATTTTATAAAATTACCATTTAATCTACTGGACCAGATTCCCTTTAATTTTATTTTAACTTTACTTTTATTATTCTTAATTTACTTTCTGTAAATGGTATAAAAGAAAAGCTCCTACCTATTTATTCACATCGGAATATAACTATTTCCTACAAAAATATAAGTAATATCCCTATTAACCGCTCGGCTCGCTCACTACTCACACGCACTATATACGACCTAACACACACGATTTTTTCCAGCTCATTTATGCCAATCTCCATAGGCTATATTAGGTCATTTATATATTCTCAATATACATATATTATTTTTTTTATATTAATATTCACCTATATTCATAACTTAATATATGACACAACGCTGTTGTCCACTTTAGTATTGTTTTCTTTAACTTTCTTAAATAGTCTTCCCACTCTCGTGTCTAATATCTAGTGTATACCTTACCCTATATAGCTAATATATATAATATTTTTTTTATTCACATGTTATATGACCCTCCATCGGAATAATGTGACCTTACTTTATATAATATATATTAAATAATAAGAGGAGAATATATATATATCTACAGAGACAATATATATATACCACATTTATATTTCAACACATACTAGAGAGGCAACGTTATTAATAATCTAGGATATCATATATAATTAGATCTAAAGTTACTTAATGTACAAGATATATAGAAAAGTCTTCCTTATCTTGATTATTATTTATAATTATTTATTTAATTATTTTCTTATTTTATATCATATTATTATTATATTATATTATATATCATTATTAATTATTACTATTATTATAATAGTATGATATTGATATAAGTATTTATATTAATTTACTTATTTATTATTATTAATCTTTAATATTATATAATTAATAACTATTATATTTAATGAATATAGCTTCTGCTCTCATCTTCACTCATTCACTCTCATCTACTCTCTCTCTCTCTCTACTAGTACTCTTTCTCTCTACTCTCTCTATAATATTATATATATATTTAAATATAAAAATTCTTCAAATTATTAATACGAGAATATATATAATATTATAACTACTACACTACACTATATATATCATCTATATATATATAAATATATTTATATATATAATATTAATTACTCCTATAATCTTGTATAATATATATTATATACTTACTATATCTTATCTATATATATATAATAATAATATATATATATATATATATATACCAGAATATAATATATATATATATAAATATACTAATATATATATAATAATACTAATTATATTACTAATATATATATATATACTGGCAGTGGTATATACTAAATATATATATTATATATATAAATAATATAATATATATATATATTCTATAATATAAGTATATAATATGATTGTCCCTAATATCATATACTAATAAAATATATATAATAATAGTGATATATGCTATATATGAGTATATATACTAACATAATAAATATATATATAATATATGTATACATATCTGTACTATATATATATGTATTATAGTATCATAACTATAACATATCATATATATATATACCATAATATATATATAATATATAATATGAATTATATATATATAGCTATATATATACACTATAACTATATATACTACGTATATATATCTATTATATAATATATAGTATATATCTATATATATCTATTTGTATATATATACTAATATAACATACCCTCACTACCAATATATAACCTCACAATAAATATATTTATAATAGAGTATAATGATATAGATACGTAGATATATCAAGAGAGCCCTCCTACTAATATCTATATACTAGGTATATAGTATAATACTATAATATATAATGTGACTCTCCAATTCTGCTTCATTTTTCATGGCACATCAGCAGAGTCTGCTCACATATGGTTGCCTCAGCGAATAGATGACTAATCTCGTCGATAAATATTACGTGGAAGTTCTGTAAAGTTAATCGGATGGTTGACACCCCTGATCCTTCGAAAAGATACGAATAAAATACGACATAAATCTGCTAATTAAAGGGCGAAGAACAACCACACAACAGTGAATAAAACAAAGAAATCTGAGAGCGAATTAGTTGAGCGTATGTAGCTTAAAACAGATTCGACATTGAAGAGGGAATAAAACGATAACCACGATATATTTTTTTAACGAAAGAAAGAAACTCATCTGAAGAAATAACCGATACGCAAGCTAGCAAATTGAAGAAGCTTCCTTTGTTCAATGGACCTGACCATTGTAGTGATAGCGTATGAAACAGGTATTTAGATAAGCCTCTAATAATAATATTATGAATGTTGCAGGTTAAAGTTGTGAAATGAAAATAATATTAATAATAACAACCGGTCTAAGTCCACCCATCAAAGTTGGGCTTCATATCGTGAGTTTTCTCGGTAGACATTGTGTAAATAATCTATCATATATCTTATCTATCATATATATACTATCTATATTATATACATCCTATCATCTATCTTCTAACTTTCTCTAGTTAATCTATTAATATAATATATCTATATTATTACAACCACATTAATCTATCCAATATATCATAATATAAATATATATATAAATACTTCTACTTCATCCTATAATCTATTACTAAATATATGGCCCGCATCCCCCCTTGACCAGTTTACTACAGTAGCCAATGACCTAGAATACTTACCTTATACCGCCCTCTCTCTTTTCTTCCATCCCCGTAAGCGATACTTTATTTCCTGAGCACTTCACACACAACACATACACTATTACATTCCTCACCTTTTTATCATTCCACTCCCATATTTACATCATTAAGTACCCTATACCTGAGTGCGGCTACTGCTCTGAGAAGTTAGCACGCCTTGAGTACACGCTATGGAGTCTCGCGCGAGCCCGCCTATGATCACATGTCGCTTCATCTTACATACTCCTGAGAGCCTCTTCTTATTTTTCTATTTTCTCTCCTTTAGGGAGTTCGCTGACGATACGGCAGGTATAAAGAAGGCGCGTGGAACGCACGTCCCTAGGTCGTACTCACACCGGTAGTACTACGCGCTCAGCCTCCTCTCACTCAATGGATTCTCTAACGCATCAGCGCATCATTCGCTCTAGCACTGTCAAACCTAGCACCACCTTCCCCTTTGGCACCTACTACGTTCCTCGGCGTCTAGCGTATATTAATTGTTTTCACCCATTGTCAAATGTATTATAGAAATTATTACACATTTTTGCTCTATTATTATACTTTTTTTACCTCACGGTGTTAACTATATTTATCATTTTTTATTTAAATTTCTGTCGGTAACCTACTGTTCCTGAGAACATTCTGCTAGTTTACTAAGGTATACTACTGATTATATATAATATATAATCTACGATTTTTTTTCGTTATGGCTGGCCTTTTCCGGGTATGTACGTCTCTATTCAATATATATCTATATAATACTTACTTCATTTGCTCTGTAATATACTCTTTAATATATTATAAACGTTCCTTTTCTACTGGATCTCGTTTGATGATTCGGTAAGTATATATTCATATATCGTCGTAATGATCTTGGGCATGATTGAGCGGCGTCCTTGCGTTGCTCTACGCATACACACATCACACACGAGAATGTCTTCCTGTTGCTCTGTGCACTAACTTCGATCACTTCTTGCGAAAGGTGGGAGATGTACACGTTACGGGAGGCGTCAGGGTACATTCTCTTGAGCTTCACTAAATCCTGTCCACTATCTTTCCTCACTCTCATAATCTCATCCGGTATTCGTATCTCGTATGCTTCGTGCCCTCATCTAGCTCGCGAGCATTCAGTGCCTAGAGCACAGCTGCTGACCCATTTATCAGCTGTCAACGAAGCTAAGGATGATCAGTGCAATTTCTCATTGCAATTCTAAACTTCATTATATATTTGCATCACATACCCGCTCTCTATCTCTAGATTTCTCTCTCAATATTTATTTTGTCTATTATTTTCCATTCAATATACTAGACATATAAATCGTTCGCAGCTCCGAAAGGATTTCATACATCTCATTCTAAACGCATCGATCATTATTGTGTATAACCCAAAAAGCCGTGCTCATATAATCTCGCTCTTCACATTCAAATAGCCGAAACAGCGCGCTCTAATATATAGAACAAACTCTCCTTGGTTCATCTCCCAATACTTCCCCTAGACAAATCTTATGGCCTCTCTATCCCCATACCACTCATCGCCTAAATAAATAACATCTCTAAAACATCTCCAGTAAATACCTTCTGTAAAAATATCTTTTCTTCCCTATCCTATATTTATTCACGAATTCAACTGATATATAGGTTCTGACGCAAATTCTACTTACCAACATATTGAATAATAGTCTCGTCCTCCCATACATCTTCTCATATCACTAATACTCTCTTTCGCATCCTTCCTTGCATTTATCCTCTAAACTCTATTACAACTGACTATTCCACTTAAATCGGACCGATTATCTACTGGGTTCATTTCACTATACTAACACTATTCTAAATATCCCCCTCTTAATCCCCTTTCGTCATGTTTATTTGCTCCCTAACCCTCTCACAACTATTTGCCTGTGATTCATTTGATCGTCTGTGCATGGGTCCTGAAATCATCATCTACGAAAGTTAGGTAGTACTAAAGTAGCGGTAGCCACGGATGGTACTTCTATCTATTTCATCCCCTCTCACTCTTCCCCTGAAGTTTGAGTGGAGCGTTGACTCAGCATCTGTCTCTATTACTCCAACTCAGAACCCCTTATCTACGTAAGTACCTCCAATAATTAATATTCTAACTCCACTCTCCTAATGTCTCCGAATGATACTCTAACTACTAGTACCCCATCAGTTATTGGATAAGCAGCCATCTACGTCAACACATTATCCGAACAAATAAGGAAGTCCCGCTCTGATCCTTTTCATACATTCATCCCTAAGCCTCCTACCTCTTATCTAAGTAGTCTTACCTTCACTTCGTATTTATCTAATCTATCAGATCTTTGAAACTCTCCCATCAAATTCATGCATACAATTCATACATGAAATCTCATATTCAATAATTCTTTTTCCGACTAGTCCTCACTCACGCTCTCGGTCACACGCTATCACGACGCACACTCTTCATCTCAGTGCTCCGATATTACTCTTTCTCTCATCATATACCGAGTATTTCTATAGTGTTATCCACTCTCACCTCCACCTCGCCCTTCTAGAACTTCTACCGTGGAGACCTGCCGTGGTCTTGGCTCGCTTTGAAACATATTATACCTCGTAACAATGAGCATTTTCGACCTCTGGGCATTTTGTTTTTTAGTTTAGCGGTGTCTCACTTGTTCCATCTCGTCCCCCACAGAATCCACACCCTCGTCTACCACTATCAACCACTCTCTCCCTCCCTCTAGGTTTACACCCTATCAGTTCGGCTTGCCAGCCTATCGAGCACGTACACGTGTGTTCTATTGAATTTTCTATAATCTTCGCGTAATCTTGTTTTTTGATTCAATCCCTTAAATAACTACGAGTGGACTTTTTCGTTTCTTTTTGTATTTTCGTTGTGCAGTTACGTGTTGGCTCTTTTATTTTCTTGTCTGTCTTTAGTTTATTTATCTCCCTCTCATTTAGTTTCTAGTATTCACACAAAATCACTGAGTCTTTGTATCCATGTTTTGTTTCTGCGTTCTAATGTTGGATTCTGTCTTGATCTGCTACACACTACCACTTTCAAATTAATGATCTGGGCCACCGTCTCACAGCATTGCGCTGTATCATCTCTAACTCTACTCTCCACTCTCTTCGTTTGTTTTCTCCTCGCCTTGCCCGCTTTCGCGTGGACTTCTGAGACTTGCGAACCCCTCACGCTTTTACTATTTTTGTTCATCTTTGTACAATTTCAATAAATTCTTATCTAATCCTTTTATATTTTGTTTCTTTTATTCTGTTGCCTTTTTTCTTTCTTTTTATATCTTCTTTTAGTGAGGAGGGCGCGGGGGGCAAAGTATCTGGCGCCCTTACACTGTGTCCCGTCCATACTATCCGGCTTCCTTTATTAAAAGTTGGCCGTCAAAGACATGTGGAAAAACCTTAACAGCTCGGTGCGTATCAATAAATTTAAGAGGACGCACAACGTTGAATTATCGAATTCATGAGACCACATAAAACTCTCACTCGCTCGGTCAAATTCGAGATAGGCTTATTTACTACATCGGGTGTTGCCGGCCGCCGCGCGCAAAGCCCAGCGCGTACTGCACACGATGAGATTGATCGAGAGAGAGAGCAATACGAATACGTATCACTCGTCATGGTGGTATCATATATATACCACAAGACGCGGACAGTGGGACGTATATCTCACGGTACGCACTCTTCAAGACGGCATGCACGCGCACGACGCTGCAGAAACTTTTCCTGACATCGCACGAGACTGATTGACGCGGACACAGCCATATAGACATACGTGACTGAGCAGGAGCTATGAGCAGGAGTCATTTAATTATGAATGTATTTATACCTTAATAATTGCACCGCACTGAAGCCATATTGCACACTCGCTGATGTATGTACGAAGAATTTAGAGATTACGAGAACATATACACACCGCGTTACATTTTTTATTGCCCTGGTACTTAAATCCGTCCTTTTTAATTGACACGTCTTTGTATAAACATTTAATCGTTTAAGATCATAAATAGAATATACTTGTACTACCAATTCCTTATTAATATCAATACTATCACACATAAGTATTATTATTAGGGATCCAAAGAGACTTCTTGAAAGCGATTGCAGACAAGTTTGAAGATTTACTCTTCTACAGAGAGGAAGTGAGAGAGGAGTGAAGATCGAATTATCACAGTGAGAGAGTGAATGCGTGGGATCATAGTATCGAAAGACGAAGAAACAGCGATGCTTTTATTCAACAGGGGTCGAGAGAGACCCTGGAATTGGTAATGGCTAATACATCAAAGTGAAGAAGAATACATAGATAGATTATCTGACCTTGATTTGTATAACGGACAGACGCACACATAATCGAAATTAATTTTTAATTTATATGCACGGTGTATCTTGCGAGAAGCCGCGGGTGGTCTGGGCTGCATGTAGTAACCCACCCTACGGTAATTCGTTAAATTAAAAAAGGCCAAAAAAAAAAAGGTGTCATGGCGTCTACTTTCGCTCTACAAACTTTTCCGTATTAATCAATTTACTGAAATAAATTTTCTCAGCTTACTTATTTTATATGCCTTAAGTATGAGCCAAAAAAATTATAATATAATTTCTTTTATTTTTGTTATATAATTAACCAAAATGTGAAAATTACTATAAAGAAAGTTTCTCCTTTTCGATTTTGATAAATTATGATATAAAATGATTTTCCGTCTTACAACGAAAGAGTTGACAACGAGATTTAACAGCAAGCTAGCCTGTTCTCTATCTCCAGCATATGTGTACTCACATAAGATATGGTATAGTACACTAAGAATCAAGTAATATATATAATATATATATATATAGCTATACTATATATCTATATAATATGATATATATATAATAGTTATATTATATATATATATTATATATTATAAATTATTCTATACGGTGACGAGCACTTGACGTCCCTCCGCGATTTTGAAAAGTATAAGAGGTAATCGGTCTGAAACTTGGAATATAATCTGATTGAGGTATTTCAAGTCGATAGGTATGTTATAATAGGGGGAGTAGTTGCGAGCGTAGCGACGAGGATATGCTAGAGGCCCTTGTTGCTGAGAGCAGAAATGAGCGATGGGAGAGACGGTGATGGCGATACTCGACGCGTATACGACGATTGAAAAATTGAGAGACAGAGATGGTAACAGGAGACTTGAGAATGAGAAGCTATGAGAGTAGGAAGAAAGTGCTTTGAATGATAGCGATCTAGGAGCTAGAGCTTCGGGGGAGCACACTCCGAGTAATGTAGGTGCATGGAGCAAACAGACAGGAAAAAAGAAAGCAGGCGGAGGAGTAAGAAAATGAGAAGAGGAGTCTGAGAAGGCTCAGAGCACAGAGTATAGAAGCGTGGTGACGGAGTTGAGTGAGTAGCATGATATTTAGTGGGAAACAGAGGGATATTATCAGTTGTTTATAAAAGGATGTTAGAATAGGGCTGAGATCGTCACAATGCATATATAAACCGTGAACATAAACATAGTACAATATGAGAATACGAACAATATGCCACATTATTTACTACTCACATCTTCTCTACTCTCTGTTGTGGATATACACTCATGAGAGCTCTTGACCTAGTAAAGCTGAGGTAAAAGTACGTCTGAGTAAAGCCGAGCTATTAGGGGATATATCAGGAGATACTGATATATCGAGTATTTGATGAATGAGGAGCTCATTTTTTTAAGTAACTGCAATGTTTTTTCATAACTACGCAACTAGAGAACATAAGTATTCAGTAATTCTTATATATTGAGATATTAACCTCCTGATCCACATGATCTATTGATCTATGATCTCATTGATTAAAGTCTATTTTTTTAGTAAATTGTATGTTTTACTCCTAAATCCGGTAAAATAGTAAATAAACGGCCATCCAACTGCCACTCATCCACTGATTATTGATGCTATTGATATTTTGATTAAGTCAACATTGAGTTCATTTGGGATAACATAACATAAAAAACAATCTCTTTATACACTGACACGAATATATGCTAACGTAAAAGTTTTTCAGCATTTTAAGAATTATTATCATATGGACTATGAATATAATCACAACGACAAACTGACCACCCGCAACAGGAATAAGATGTTAACGTTTAACAAAGTTCCACACTTAACACAGTAAAGTAATAACATAGCATAAAGAAGTAACATTCCATTTGTCAAGCTATCTTAAAATAATGTTATTTTTATATTAAAATGGTAATATATTAACTAAATTTAAAACAAGATTCCATTAATCTGATCAACGAATATACTCCTAACGTAATAAAGTTCCCATATATATAGCTAACATGCGTAACATGAACTAAGAATTTGTACAAAGAAACTAAACCATTACACGAATAAACTGTTACATTAACAAAGTTTTATCAACACCAGTAAGTACTAATTGGCATGCAAAACGTAACTATTCCATAATTTTCAGAAGCAAATCTTAACACAGGACATTCTTACACTTACACAGTAACATTTGGAAAACATTTCAGAAACCTGGCATTAGATACAACCGACTGAAGAAATGCTAGCGTTGAAAAGTTTTCTACATTATCAAAGATGATTTAACCAAATTTTCTTTAACACCCAATTGGAAATAAATATCCATATCCGCAAATACTTATAATAACAACAACAACAACATAACAATAAAAATAACAAAGTTTTTATCCAAACATAACATAAAAATAAGTTCTTTGAATAAATATCATAGTAAATAGTATCGTTTACACCCGATTAAGAGTAAATCAGTGATAACCCACCGCCTCCCTCCCCTCCTCCCATCGTCCAATCTCATTGATCTTTCGATCTAATGATACAGGTCACATATCTAGTATCATTTTCGAGCTAAACATAGCAAAAAATAAAGTTCTTTCTATATAGTAAACGGAAAATACAAATTTGTTAAAATTATGGCCAAGTAATTGTTTTCACAATAATAAAGCAAACATAGAATATACAGAAATAAGAATTAATGTACAATGAAAAACTAACAACACTTAACGCCACGATCCTAATTAACATTAACAAGTTCATACTTGACAGTAAACTACCTAGAAGGTACAAACGTAACCTATTACATTTTTAAAGCATATTCTACACATATCATGTTAATTTTACATTAACTATTGATTTACGTGCATTTCGGTATCATCTTGATAAACATAGACAAAAATGCAGTTTCTTTTCATATACATCTATGTCTAAGTATTTATTCACAATAAAAGGGAAGTTATTAATTTTTGCAATAGAACTAAGAAAATAATGTAAACGACAAACCTAACAACCCTAATAAACAGTTTTAACATTGATAAAAACCTACCAGTAAGTAGCTAGCTTGCATACAAAAGTAACCTATTCATATTTTCAGGCATATTTACTATTAAGTAATTCTTACCACTGAAGGTAAATTTTTAGAAAAATGTAGACTTGTTATATCCACCATGGATGAACAAACGTACCGTACAAGTTTTCTGCAGTTATCGATAGTAATATTTATCAAATTTTCATAATTACCTAAATATATAAATCGCAGCAATAATGCAACCATAAGAAAGGGTTTAACCAAAAAAAGAGGATGTAACGATATAGAAGAGATTATAGTAATATTTACCAAATTATGATACTTAAAGGATAATCCCAGCAAATAATTGCAAACCAAACAAAGTTGTCCACAAAATAACTAAATAGTTTTTGAATAAAATACATAGTAAACGTGTAATGTTCCCGAATTAAGCAGTAATAAGCTAAATAGTAATAACCAACGTCTCGCTCCCTACATCCCGTAATAATTTTGATTGTCGATCTATGATTAGGTCTATCGGTAACCATTTGTAAACCATGATACAAGGATATAGGAATTTTTTTTTTTTTTTAATATACTAAAACGTGATTATCAAGGTAAAATTTGTTTTGGCCATTATACTAATAGGTACTGACAAGATATAATGTACATGCAAACTATGGGGAGGGGACCTAGACGTTACAGTCATAGTCAGAATAACCTACTACATTAACCAAGTTCATATACAACAGCAAGTACTAGCAAGGTCCAAAACGTTAACTATTCACACTTTTCAGCCATATTTAACTATAATGTTTAAATTTTGTGTAACATTGATTTACCATGCATTTCGAGTATCATTCGGATAAAAATAGCAAAAAATGAAAGTTTTTAATATATAACCAGCGAATATATGCTACATAAATTGTTTTACATTAATAACAAATAGATCATATGACAGAAATTAGTCACGACAAATTAACAAATTACGCCTATAAACCAGTTTAACATTACAAGTTCACCCACTTAAAAACGGTGTAGCGCCATTGCATACAAAAGTACTATCAATCACTTTTTAGGCATTTTACATATTAGCGTTATTCTTACACTGACAGATGATTTGCTAAAAATGTATATAACATTCTGATATTATTGCAGAAAGAATATAGTGCTAAATGTAACAAAGTTTTCATACTTTAAAAGGAATTATTAACAAAATTTTCAATAACTTACCTTAAATAGTCATAATCGCAAATAATTGCCAACTAAAAAGTTTAACCCAATATACATAAAAGTAACAATGACATGACAAATAAAAATAATCTTTGAATAAAATATCATAGTAAAATGTAATAGTTTAAACGAATTTTAAAGCAGTAAATCAGTGGAACAAACACCGTCACGTCTGCCACTTTTCCCAAACTCCACCTTTTTGAAACTTGATTAATATTCAGGTCCTATATGAGTACCATTTCGGCTACATAGTACAATAAGTTTTAATAATACTAAGGGCGAAAGGGGGAAGATGTAGCTGTTGTACAAGTGGGTGATTCGCATTACTAATGTAACAACATAGAATACAGACTAGATAATAAATGGAAAATGACAAAACCTAACACGTTCCTAGGCGGCACAGAATAAACTACTAACATAACAAGTTCCATACTTAAGCAACGTAAGTACTAGAAGCGTACAAAGTACTATTCAAAACTTTTTAAAGCTATCTCTAACTTCAATGTTATTTTACATTAAACTATTGATTTACGTGCATTTCGAGTAATAATTTTGGTATTAGCATAGCAAAAAATGAGTTTATCATACTACAGGATATATCGTACACTAAAATTGTTTTCATTATAAAGTAATAGATATATTGAACTAGAAATCATGTACACGACAAACGTAACAATACGCACTAAAACAGTTAAATTAACAAGGTTCACACTTAAATTAAGTACTAATGTGCATACAACGTACCTATTCATTGAGAGGGGATAGGTACAGCACGACAGATTCTAAATAATTAACGTTCTTTTCAATTGACACGTAAAGCTGTATGACAGTTCGGAATCAGAGCTGATGTTGAGAGAGAGCACTACATGCGAGAGAAGAAATTGATTAGCAAATTCAGTCGAGGATACTGAGTTCACTCAGCTCCTCACCCAGATACCGAAACGGTGTCGCACACTTAAGGTATGCATGTGTCAATTTCGGCTAAACATACACAAAATAAGTTTATATATACTCCCTCGAATATCAGCTAGCGTGGTCTATAATAGATGAAAACTAACAATATAAGTAAAGACAAACCTAACGACACTGAACGTAGAATAAACTAGCTACAGATTAACACACTTCGCATTAACAAGTAAGTATTAACATTCGTACAGGAAACGTAACCTAGTTTCACTTTTTCAAGCATTATTGTAGATTAATCTATGTTAAGTGTCATTAATTAAATCGGTAAATTTACACTATTTAGCATAACTGTTATCAGTCATACTGACAACGATATAATGCCAACGTGCCGAATTTTTTTACATCAACGTACGTAATATTATAACAAATTTCAATCATAACCTCGTTAAATATCATAATCACAACGAATAATTGCAACACAACAAATTATCTCGACCCAAACTAAATAAAAATAAAAAATTTATCTGAAAAACATAAATAAGTTCTTTGAATAAATATCACAGTAAAAGCGTGATAGTTTACTGATTTTAAAAGATAAATAGTAATCAGTTAATCAACCACCCCAAACCGGAGAAAGGTAGGGTGGGTAAACCTTCCCCGCCGGAAAAGGAAGCTATCTTGCCGCCACCCGGAGCAGGGGAGGAAGATACTAAAGTATTTGTTGGTAAGGTATCCAATAATATGCTTACGCACAAAGTTTTAGCATAATAAGTAACATTAATACCTGAACTAGAGAATAATAATGTAGCATGATCAACCACATACTCGGTATGAATACCGCTCTACATCCTGAAATTGCTATTATGAAGTAAGTAGTAAAAGGTCATACAATACTCGATATGTTTCCACTTTTTCCGCATATAGCAACAGGTAAAGGAGGTATTTATCTAAGCAACAATGCTTAAAAAAGTGACAAGTCTATCGAAAGATACACATTTGACTATGAATATGAATGCTTCATCAAGTGGTCAACTCGTCGTCGAGTATAACATATCTGAACATGATACGTAGACTTAGAAAATTTCCGGGCAACATAATTATCAAAAATTACTAGGCTCAGTTTTAAACACATCATCGTAGTTAACACTGTAGTTCTTAAAATCATCATTTTTAACTAAATAGTGTTATTTCAACCAGTCATGTAATATTGTAACCATACGTACTAACTAGAATAAACAGCTTTATTAACAGAGTATATAAAGACACATCACTCGAAGAAGACCGAAGGGATGCGCTTCGAGGGTGTGAATCCTGAAGATATATATGATATATATAATAATATAAAAAGAAAAAAAATTATATATGATATATATACTATATATAGTATATAAAGGCAGGGCGCTGTATACATTTAGGCGAGGGATTAGATAGAGGAGCAGCAATAAAGTCGAGCGGATCCGGCGAGATATCCAGAAAACTTAGCGAACCTCGAGCAAAAGAGGTACCGGATGAGGCGAAATTAGCAACTGATGGTTATCCATGAGAAGGGATCGGGAGAAACAAGGTGTCGACGTTCAATAGAGCGGAAGCGTTGACAACTAGATCGGCGGGCAGCGCCGCATCGAAATTAACCAACAGCACGACCATTGAGGCAAAGGACAGAGATGTACACAGAACGATAGCGAGTCAAGGAGATGGGAACGAAAACGAACCCGCAGGGATTATGATGCAACTGACGGATACAATCGAGACAGCTAACGAAGAAAAGACACGGAGAACAATACCTGAGAGCACAATAAGCATGCGCGAAGCTTGCAGGAGCAGTTAGCAACCCGCTCCTCGCGCGCGGCACTGTACAAATAATCAACAGCTAATAGGCAACCAGTGCGGTATAGTAGGGCTAGTACGTGAGCAAAGCAAGAGATGACGGACATGTAGATAGTAAAGTAACTATCACAGGAGAGCTAGAGCGACGATACGTCCAGGAAGAGATACACGATCTGAAAGCTCCAGCCACGACTATATTATAGTGCAGCAGTCTAAATTCACCGAACCGTACTCCCTCAGCGCGGTAAAGATTGTGACAGAAGCGTCTCCGCGGCATGGAGTCTATACTCTCTCGTCTCTCGACTCTCTCCTTTCTTCTCTTCTCTATTATATCCTTATATATACCTACGTTTCTCCCAACTCCATTTCCTGTTTTCCTCCCGCTTGTCGCGCCCTTGGTCTTTTCGCGCCGCCCCACGTTTGCCCCCCTGCTCTCCGCGTATTCCGCTCCGGTTGCGTTTGACCCTTCTTGTTTTTCTCCTTCCCGTTTTCGAACGTCTCGCAAGTTTCGGGATCCTTTTAATCTGCTCTTTGGTTCCCTCTCTCGAAACTTTCTCTTTTGATTTTGTTCCTCGATCATCCCTACCTGGTACAGAGCGACGTCCATTACTGCTTTTTTCCAGCAAGACCCTGTGCCACCGGTGACAGTTCGGTCATACCGACGGCCGCCCTTTTTAAAACAATCGACGGTTCGGTCCATCCTCATCTAATATTATGATCTTATTTATTTATATTTATCTTAGTAATATATATAATATAATATTATATAATATTATATATATATAGGAATAGCGATATATATATAAATTATTAGAGTATATATTTATATATCATATATATACTATATATATATATATATTTATATATATATATATTTCTCTCTCACGTGACCAAAACGCTGACCTTCTAAGATGGAACATGCTTCTGCTAAGTATATATATTATATGAATAATATAATATATAATATACTATATATTATTATATTCTATATATATTATTATATATATATAATATATTATATATATTATATGATATTATATATATATTTTAATGATTTCCAATCGATTACTCGCTGTAGTGATGGAGGTAAATGAGAGTCCAATAATCAAACGTATTCTTCTGACGTCACTAAACCGTCTCTTTTTTTATTGGATACATCTTATCAAACCTGGTACCCCAACAGCTGGGATAATGTATTTGAGATCTTGTCGTTCAGAATGCTAAACCTATGTAGGGCGGGTGTTGAGACCCAAACATAAGAATGATTCAGTAGCTGAAAATACAATAGGACCATAACTTGGATGACTAGAGAAGAACTTGAAAAGGAGGTGAGTATTGATCATGTGCCGGACGCTTCGTAGCTGGAGTTGATCTTCGATATGCTTATAATGTGTCAAGTAGGTGTAGATTTTTGTATTAAAAGGACGTAGAACCTGGATATTTAGGCGTTCAAAATATTCCAAGGGTGTCGTAGCCCTGGGAGGGATCCAGAGAAACAGAAGTGGAAAGATGGAAAAAGATTGAAAAGATAAAAAAAGTCGGAGACTGTGAAGTATCATGGTGTCGGGCACTGAGATGAGGCAGGAGCTGGTGCTGTGACGGTGCTGGCGTCAAGTTCGCACACATAGTTTAACAGCACAATATAGGTGCCAATGTATGTGTTTATGCACCCAAAGGACATTAATAGTTTGCAACCTGCTTGTGCATGTTTCCTGCTTTAAAAATAATATATGAACTTCAATGAACTTTTATAATTAATGATATAATAATTACTAAGATGATTGCTATGCACCACCAAAATGTTTGCAAATAATGGCAATATACAGAGCTTGTTAAGTATAATAGGCTTTTCTCCTTAGCTTTGCGTTACGATTTTCATAATAATTGATAACTTATTCTTTCTCCTAACGCGGACTAAACGCCAATAACATTGTCTAACGTACCTGAGCAAGTTAACTCGATTTCTAATTGGGTTGGAAAACTGTTTTTTTTTCAAAGCCTCAGAAAAACAGCTCTCTTCTTTTATCTATCTGAATGGCAATCTTCACACGACTATTAATTTTTCTTGAAAACACAGCTCAAGCTTTTTCCTTTTCATTTATTTTTATCGTGATTTTTATAGAGAAAAGAGAGAGAGAGAGGAGAGAGAGAGAGAAGAGAGAGAGAGAGAGAGAGAGAGAGAGAGCGAAGAGAAGAGAGAAGAGAGAGAGAGAGAGAGAGAGAGAGAATTCAAACCACACGAGAATATCATGTACATTGTACATGTATACTTATGTATGTACAAGTATGTTATAATACTGTGGTAATATTTAAACCTTTTGCCTGGTAAAATTCTATGCTATTAAATAGCATATACAATAAAAATATATAATGATTATATTATAGAGTATAAAATTTTTTAAATCGATAATAGATACTGTTTTTGAAAAAAAACTCGATGCCGCTGAAGTCGCGAAAGAGATGACCGCGATAAACTGAGAAGAGTTACTGTTAGACATTTTCTTATTTCCAATCTTTATCCTTATTTCGTTTAACTTTTTCCTTTTTCTGGGTTCCTTCGATCACCGCTTATTTTGATCTTATTCTATATTTGCCATTATTTCCAGAAGAAACCCCTAAAGCGAGGAGCGTTTGGGCGCTACGCGGTGCTAGCATAATGGGTCGGGGACTTGTTTCGTGCTTCTTTGGATTCACCAATGGAATTGATTACCAGTTCATGGATTTGTCTCCTAGAAGTGGCAGAGACGTATACGGGTGGTTCTCTCTGGATGGAGGGGCAATTTCAAATATTCTTTCCCATTGACTAGAATTGCTTCAATAGGGTCTTGCTATTCGCCGCAACAACGCTGCCTTCAGGTTTGCCTTCGAAGTCTAAGAAACTATGCCAACATATATTTCATCCGGGAGAGTGGCAATCTATTCCTCCGTGCAGGAAAATTCTTTTCTCATAGTAAATTGAACGTTTCTGGTTTCTCCCTTCTCAGCCTTTCCGGTACTTTGAAAAAAAAATGTATCACTTGCTTCTTTTCTTTAACCTCATTAGTATGCTTCTTTTCCCTTTTTTTTGCCTCTTTCTCCTCTAGTATCTTCTTTTGTCCTCTTTGTTTGTTCTCTTTCCTCTTTTTTTTTCCCCCGCTTCCATACAAGTATTTTCCCTTTTTCCCTCTCTTGTTTGTCACTTTCCCTGGGTGGTTTTGCCTGAACTATCTATCTTCTTTTCCCTCTCTTTGTTTGTCTCTTTTCTCCTCTTGGTTTCTTCTCTTTCTCCTATAGTATCTTCTTTTTCCTCTCTTGTTCGTCCTGTTTCCTCCCTCTTGTTTCTTCCTCTTTTCCTCCTATTATCTTCTTTTTCTTCCTCTTGTAGCACCTCTTTCCTCCCTCTTGTTTCTTCCTTTTCTCTCTAGTTCTTCTTTTTCCCCTATCTTGTTTGTCCCTCTTTTCCTCTCTTGTTTCTTTCCCTTTCTCCTATAGTATCTTCTTTTTCCCTCATTTGTTTCGTCTTTTTACTCTTGTTTCTTCTTCTTTCCTCTTCTATATATTTCCTTTTTTCTCTCTCTTAAACTTCCTTCTCATCTTTGTTTTCTTCTATCCCTCCTCCAGTTTCTTCTTTTTTCCCTCATCTTGTTTGTCCTCTTTTTCCTCTCTTGTTTCATCTCTTTCTCCTATAGTATCTTCTTTTTCCATCCTCTGTTTGTCTTCTTTCTCCCTCTGTTTTTCTCTTTACATCCTCAGGTATCTTCCTTTTTTTGCCCTTGTTTATTCCTCTTTTCTCCTCTCTTTCTTCGTCTTCCCTCCTATAGTATCTCCTTTTTCCTCTCTTTTTTCTTCTCTTCTTTGTTTTCTTCCTTTTCTTCCTCTAGTAAATTCCGACGTCATAACTGCCTATATCATCTCTAACTGTGTTTCTTCCTCTTTCCTCCCTCCTCTTTTTTCCTTTTTCCCCTCCTTTTGTTTTTCGTCTCTTTTCCTCGTCTCTTGTTCTTCCTCGTCTCTTTGGATACTACATAACTTGTTGTCGTCCTCTTCCTCCCTTGTTTCTTCTCTCGCTTCCAGTATTTCTTTTTTCTTCTTGTTGTGCTTCCTCTTCCTTGTATTGTTTCTTCTTTTCTCTCCTGCTGTATTCCTTTTTCCTCTCTTTAAGTATTTTTCCTCTTTGTTTTCTTTTTGGGTTTCTTTTTCTCCTTTTTTCCTCCTTTGTTTTCTTATCTTCTCTACTTTTGCTTCTTTCTCTTTCCTCTTTTTTATTATCTTTTTTCCTCCTCTTGTTTTCTCTTTTTCCTTCTTGTTCTTCCCTCTTTCCTCCTCCAGTATCTTCCGACGGCACAGCTACTGTTAAGCCTTCCGCCAAGTGAACTCTTCTCTCAAATTTGCTTCAATGTCACCTTAGACGATTCCGAAGGTATTCTCCTTCTTCCACTCTATACACTCCCACTTGCCCACTCCACTCCACAATAGTATTTCTGCGTCTTCTCTTCTCTCTCTGAAGCTTTACACTAAGAAGGCAGAACATCTGAGGGTCTTCCTGCATTTCCTAAAATTGTGCTCAGAGCTTTTTGCACATGCCTTGATAAACTATTTGGTCTCTGTCTTTCCATATCTACTTTCCCTTATTGCATCAAATGTACACTCTTTCAACTTGTGTCAAAAAAGGGGGGACCACTCTAGACCCTTCAACAACTATCGTCCTATCTATATAACCTCCGTTATCTTCAAAGTTTTCTAATCTATCCTTAAGGAGAGGATTTGGAAACCTCTTAATTTTTCTAGTCTTATCTCAAAGCCAGTATGGCTTTTGCAAGAAACACTCTACTGGTGATTTTTCGTTTTCTTTTTAATTCTTGGTCATCTTCTTTTCAGCCTTTGGGTGATTCTCTTGCCATAGCGCTAGACATATCAAAAAACTTCCATAGAGTCTGGCACAAAATTTTTGAATCTCTTGCCATGGCGCTAGACATATCGAAAGTCTTTCGATAGAGTCTGGCACAAAATATCCTCTCTGATTTCCTTTCCGGTCGTTCAACAACAGCTGTTGTAGACAACCACTGTTCATCCTTTATATCTATTAATGGTGGTGTTCCTCAGGGTTCTGTGATAATCACCAATTCATTACTACTCCTTTCGCTTTGAAAGACGTTTTCCAATCAACTTCAAATAACCTCTGTTAGGAGGGCTACCTTGGAGCAAGTCACCTCTGATCTTTCTCCCATTTCTAATTGGGGCTTGGAAAACTTGGTTGTCTTCAATGACTCAGAAACACAGATTTTCTTTTATCTATCTGATTGGCAAAATCTTCCACACAACTATAATATTTTCTTCGAAAAAACACAGTTTAAGCTTTCTCCTTTTCATTTACTTTTATCGTGATTTTTCTGAGAGAGAGAGAGAGAGAGAGAGAGAAGAGAGAGAGAGAGAGAGAGAGAGAGAGAGAGAGAGAGAGAGAGAGAGAGAGAGAGAGAGAGAGAGAATTTCTTTCACTAAATCACTGAAGAAACTTCAAAGAGGTATGGCTTCAGGAGACCTGAGGTGTCTCCAGGAAGGATTTCAGCATACCATCCAAGTTGCTTGCTCTCTATAAGGGCATTGGTCGACCTTATTTGTGGAGTCGCTATGAAACCGATTACAATTCTCTTTCAGGATGGCTATCGCGCAAAATGTCGTTCCGAAATTCTAAATCATCTTTCCATAAAAAGTATATAAGTGATCACATCGTAATCACTCCGACCAAACCATCACAGTAGTCGGATAATGACCTGGGGACTAGTCCAAATGGTCGACACATCAAAAATTTCCCTTACAACCCGCCGCAGGCGTTATGATAGGATAGGTTAGGTTTGGAAGGGGTACATTGCGAATTAAAGTTTGAGAACCACTGGTCTAAACCCTTGTTGAAGGGGTTGGCCGAACACCGGAATCTTGAGGAGAGGAGAGCACCAAAAATCCTGTTTATCGCACCGCACCAAAAATCTTTTTTATAGCACTGCACCAAAAAATCCTTTTAATTGCACCGCACCTCTATGTTTCAATGCACTCCGCACCGCACCGCACCAGGTGCGTCGAGCAACCCTACCTTGTTGTCCGAGTAGAACGGGGAAAAAACTCTTTCCGTCGGAAATATATACCACAGAGAAAAGATAACCGGTACACGCGTTAGTCACATATACGCACATATAGAAAACATAGAACGGGAACAGTTTTGGTAAATTTCTACCACCAGATCTCCCACCATGGAGCACACATGCTGCTAGCTTACATTTATTTATTACATGTAACAATGAAAATATCTATCAGCGATCCCTTCCCCCCACCCCCACTCCCTCCAATTTCCCCCATATCTCATGAACGTGTAATGATTTGAGGGAAAAAACAAAAAATGCTCACTAGGCCGTTTGGTAAATTCGTTTTTACCTCTCCGGGTACCTGGCAGGGTTAACTAAATGTCAAAAACTAACTTATTTCCGAAGTAAATCGGTTAAGAAATTAGTCGTATATAATAGTATAAATATATATATATATATATATATATATATATAAGTATTATATAATATAGGTATATTATATATATATATATATATATATATATATATATTATATATATATATATAAGATTTTGTTGCCTTTTATCTGTGTCCATAATGCATATCGCTATCGATTGCATGAATCCGAGCACACACATTTGAGAAAAATCAAAAATAAAACTGTATTTAGTCATAAAATAAACTAATTGCAATAAGTATAGCCGTATCTTTTAAAAAAATAGTTTTAATAAAAAAGGTTTAAATCTACGTAAACTAACGTAACTTGAAAATAGGACCGTCACTTAAGCCTAACCAAACTTATTTTTATTATATAATTTTTTTCACTTCCCAATCTTTTCAATAAGACAACAAAGCAACAAGTTATTTTAATAAATAGGATAATAGTTTTCAAACTCTATCACTCTGCCGTTCTAGCATTTTGTTCGATAACGTGACTATGGAAAAAATTGACTTCAGCTTCAAGGGACAGAGAACATCCGTTAAGATAATATGTAATATATAGTAATATATTGAATATATAATATATATGACTATAATAGCTAGTATAATACTAATAATATAGTATATATATACAATATATTATGATAATATATATATAATATTATTTATATTTAATTATAGTACTTATAATATAATATTATATTATGATATAATATATATATAATATGATATAAATATATATACTTATAATATTATATACTATATAGTATATATAAGTAATATATAATTTTATATATATAGATATATAATATATTACTATATAATAGTATATATATATATATATATATATAATATAATTTAATATATACCCTATATATATAATTATATTATATTAATATTATATATATATATAATATTATATATAATTATATATAATATATAATATATATATATAACTTATAATATATATAATATACTAATATATATATATATAATATATATATATATAGTAATATATATAATATATATATATATATATAAATATATATATATTATATATATAGTGTAAATATCGTATATTAAGAAGTAATTCAGACGACTAAGATCGGATGAGTGTAAGTCAGTGGTTATATATTTATATAGTATAGTATATTATACCATTATATATAATAATTATATATACATATATATCATATTTCTTTAATTAAAATTATAATTTAATTAATTATATATTTAATAAATTATATATATATAATATATTATATTAGTATATTAATATATATATTAATTAGTATATATAAGTATATACTATATTATATTATATAATATATATATATAATATTATAGATGTATATATATATATAAATATATATATATATATATATATTTGTTATTATAGTTAAAATTTAAAGATTTATAGTAAGTAATAATAAAAATAATATTAAAATAATAAAATATATATATATATATATATATATATATATATATTATATATAATATATATATACCTCATTATCTGTGTCCATGAAGCTGAAGTCAATTTTTCCCATGGTCACGTTTCGAACCAAAATGTAGAACCGGCAGTGAATAAGATTTGAACTATATCCTTTTAATAAATAACTTGTTTTTTTGTTGTTTATTGAAACGAGGAAAGTGAAAAAAATTATATAATAAAATAAGGTTTGGTTAGGTTAAGTAAGTAAGTAAGTATCGTTAGGTAGCATAAATTTAAACCTTTTTTTTTAAAAATTTTTTAAAGTACGCGTAGCCTCTTTTATTGGCAATAGTGTTTTATTTTGACTTAATACAGTTTTTTTTGATTTTTCTCAAATGTGCTCGGATTCATGCAATCGAAGCGATAGCATATGACCAGAGTAAAGACAAAATTATATATATATATATATATATATAAAGTATATATATATATATTATATTATAGATGTAGTATAATTATATATATATCTATATATATCTATATATATATAGATATATATATATTATATATCGACTTAACTTTCTTACCGATTTACTTTCGGAAAAGTTACTTTTTGACATTTAATTACCCTGCTCAGGTTACCCGAGGGTAAAAAAAATTACCAACGCCTAGAGCAATTTTTTGTTTTTTTCCTTCAAAATCATTACGTCATGAGATATGGGGGTGAAATTGGAGAATTTGGGGAGTTAAAGGGTAATAGATATTGCTGTCACACATAAAGTCCACCTTAGCTGCACTGTGGGGCTCCATGGTGGGAGGATCTGTGGTAGAATTTACCAACGTGTTCCGTTTATGTTTTATATGTGGTATATATGACTAGCGTGTACCGGTTATGCTTTTCTCTGTGGTATATATTACCGACGGATACCCTTTATGTCTGTTAAGTGTAGTGCAGTTTATAGGTGTTTTTCGCACGCACCGGTGCGGTGCGTGCGTCGGTAGTGTGACGGGACTATTTTGATGAGTTTAGTACAGCAGTAGCAGCAGCATTACTAAAAAGGAGGTCGATGACACGCGGAGAGACGTGGTGCGAAGCGCGGTGCGCATCGGAAATAGAGGTGCGGTGCGGTGCGGTGACAAAAATGTGGTAGAGTGGGAGGGTTGGAGGATGGGGCGCAAGAGAGAGAGGAGAGGGCGGACTGCAACGTACAGCAGGACCATGTGACGTGCGTGGTGAGCTACTCTAATGCGGTGCTGCTGCCCCAAAATTCCGGTGCTCAGCCAACTATATATATAACTATAGGAGACATCTCATCTATATGTATTCCGGCGTATTAGCGCTATTATTAGATAGGGATCCTAAGTCGGTAGAGGCTGAACATGTTCTGACGATGCGCCATACTCACCCGTCTTGTTAGATTACTTACGTGATAGGCTTATATATACTAGTATATATAATAGCTATATAATAATATATACTTTATATATAGCTATAATATATATATACTATATGTGTGTGTGTGTGCTAACTATCTTTGAAAAGAATTCCTCTTTTGGAATCCTCGGACCAGGTGAAGTGAAAGGATGACGGAGGAATATGACTTAAATGTAGAGAGTATAGATTGTAGTAAAAAGCGAGAATGTTTTTGGAAATATGAATATGAACAAAAGAATGAAAGCTAAGTTCTTCTCCAAGAAAAATTAGAATATGGCTTGAGATTGATGACGATGTAAGTCTGAATAAAGTGTTTAAACTTTGTCTTGTCTGGAATTGTTTTCTCAAAGACTGCCTTATCAAAACACCATGAATTCTCCCCATCTGGGCAATACTGATGAAACCCATAGTGTCCCCTCTTCAACTTCAAGTTTGTCAACTACGACATTAGCAACAAAACCTTGTCTATCTACTTCATCAACACTACAGTGTTCTTCCTCTACAAGTGCACATATACTCACCATCCCATCAACTCTACCATGTGCTCCCCGACATCATGTAACCACCGAGAAATTTTTTAGTAGTAATAATTGGGTGGCCACCTATTTTCAGGGCAGCAATGGGAGAGAGATGTTTCAATTTTTTGCTTAGAAATCTCCAATTTGATTATAGCTCCACGAGAGCTGTAAGTGTCCTCGTAGATAAATTTCTTTCCAGTCAGATCTCTTTGGCAAAACTTTATAACCAACTGCACCTCCACACTATGTGCCTGTGAAATATACACTAAGAAGTGAACTATCTATTGCTCAGGGCGAAGGGTTTCTTTAGGATGTACATTACCAATTAGCCTGCGAAATATGGCACAAAGCTGATAATGGTATGTGACTTCCAATCTTCTTATATGTTGATTGCAAGTGCCTTATTTAGGCAAGCCACAAAACAACATGGTGGAATTTTCTTAGACTAGTTTGTAACTAAGAACTTATTTCTCTATACACCAATTCGGAAGAAATATGACAGGTGATAATTGGTTCACCTCAGATTCCGACAGGGTAAAGAAGTAATATTAATATAGATATTATATATATTAAATAATATTATATATATATAATATAATATATATATATTATATATATATATATATATATATATATTTATATATATATTTAGATATATATATATACCTCAAAGTACATATTTGCATATGTAGATAGAAATATTTCATTTATATTATAAAAAAATTAGGGCTCACTTTCGTTTCATTTCTTGAAGGCAATAGAGTCTTAAATGGCGATGTGGATGAAAATATCAATGATTCTACACATTTTTTGTTTATTTGCATAAAAATTTTAATTAAAATAGTTTTATGTTTTTTTATCATATATTCAAAAAATATGGTGTTTTTTTTGGGAAAATAAAAAAAAATGACCATTATATCTTTTATAAAAGGTTTAAAAGAGGTCGAATGACTTACAAATGAATGCTCAGGTTGCACTGACATGGGGTTTGGAGGTCTTGGATGCGCTTGCGTAGAAGGACCACCCTGTTACGTAAGAAAAAAAAATACTTCAGTAAGAAAAATATTAAGGTTTTAATAAATTATAATTAACGAGTTATTTGGAATAACTTCAGTAAGAAAAATATTAAGGTTTTAATAAATTATAATTAATGAGTTATTTGTAATAATAATAATAATGGAATAATAATAAAATCTTTTTAGAAAAATAGAAATAGTTAGTAGGTAATGCATTTACTTTTTATAAACCAACTGTATTTATAAGTTGGACATGAAGTGATCAATTCGAAACATCTTGATAAAACCCAGGCCTATTATAATTATCGACTTTCAAAGCTAGGTTATAAGGGCTAATTACCAGAAAAGAAATTTTCTGAAATAAACTGAAAAACCATTCTTCATAATCATAAGAACTTTTAGAATTTATGAAAAAACTAATCAAAATGTTGCCTTTTATGATGAGAACGATTCCTGGACATTAAAAATATTAGGTTCAAATCCTGATAAACATTATTTGGAGTAACCTGGTTTGAATTTATTAAAGTCACAGCAGCCCGTGCTTGACATCCAGAGATATTCCGTAGGTAGGCGTTCGACAACTCCTTGTTGGTCCCAAGAGTGTGCACAAGCCTAATAGGGAGAAGACAAAACTCTTACAGGCAATACAAAAAGATCCGCTACGACCCCAAACATGATTATTTTTTTAAATGCAGCAAAAGTGGCGGTGAGATCTCGTTCGAAATAATCGTCAAACACGTAAACACCACCTTTTTCGAACTTACTAACTTCCGACAGTCAACTTCCACAACTCCCCCCCTTGCTTCAGTATGGAAAGTGACGAGAAAATGTTCGCCACTCCAACAACTCTTCACCCACAAACTCACTCCGTATAAGCCAAGATATAACGATCGCTCTGTTCTTGCAGGCTGTTGCAAGATCTATTAGGTATAGTTTTGCTATGCCACTCGGCTTCTTTCAAGCTAATCCAGAAGCTCTTCAAAATTTAGAATTAACACTACACAGCCAGACTTTTCCAACCGCGTAAGGGGAAGATCATATCTATAACCGTCTTTTACACTTGCTAGAGTATCAAATTGCACATGGCAAACAGCAAACAGCAAACACAGTGCACTGACTAAATTTCGTACATAATGCTCCGTCATATCCCCTCCTGCATCAGCGTTCTTGCTGGATCTGAATAACAGAATCTGGATCGAGTCCTCTTTTCCATCTATTTGGACCACAGCTTTTTTAATCTCTATTCCCAAATCCTGGGAAGATTCCAAAGTTGAACGGACAACCCAGATCCAATTTCGTGATCTTGTCAATAACTTGGTACAAATTAATGTGAGATAAAATTTGGTTTCTGGCCGCCCGTTCTTCCTGTTCTGGAGAGTTTTGTGCCTCCAGTGCTTTTTTTCCAAACTTCTCAGTTTTTGTTTCGCTAATTAATAAATGTTGGGCGATACCGCTGGATTCCCTAGTTAATAAACTAGATCAACGTTCGCCATCATTCTCGGATAGTCCTTACTGAATCTGGCTGGTGATGGTTCCTGGTGACTTTTTTGACCCTTTAAAAAAGCTTCATGACACACGTGGATGAAGTCTCAGAGTCTCCTAACTGGCGGCGACTAGTCTTCGATTTCCCGCAGGACAACTCCCCTCTCATTTGTTAAATGCTTCTGTCACGATCCAATTGGTTCCAGTGGCCAGGCTCTCGGTGTATTTTGGTTTTTCACGACCACTCTTTTACCTGGATGAAAGCGTTTCGCAGTGGCAGTCTTCACAATTTATTTATTATTGCGTATTTTGGATTCAATGATATTATGGTTTACTTTTTTCTCTTCCCACGCGAAGGTCAACATTTTTCTCATCCTATGTTGAAATGACCTGGGTGCTAAATACTGCTGGTGACCTGAGTGTCATTTTCTTGTAAAATCAACTTCAACTAGCTATGAGATATTTCACAATGGGGCGATTCCCAATGGCTTTCATTTCACACCCTCCAAAACCTCAGTAGTACCCATATAGGAAACTAGGGAAAACGAAGAACCTGCCACCTTTCCCTCCGCGACCCTATCCTTAAACGGTTCACCCCATTCCTGTAACGCATCAAGTCAAAATTTCATACACTATTCTAGATGACAAACTAATATACGCCCACCGCACATTAAACATTCTGTTAAACGACTTGTAATCGCGTGCTTGACCTATTACTTTCATCTCCCTTCAATAGTTCTTGGGGTGCTGATCGCAGTCCCTTTTAGCGTCTCGACACACCGCCTAATCCGAACTCGAAGCTGGTTTTATGGCTGCCTATAGTATATGTCAGTTACGCCTCCCAACTACTACCTACATCTTGTTTTGATCATTTCTAAACGCAAGGCAATTCCATAAATCTTCACCTGGTAGCTTTCCGATCGTCCCTCAGGATCAGCCTTTCCCGAATCGTTGAAATCCTATGTTGATGCACTTTCTCACTTCTCTTTCTTTGAACTCCTTTAAATGTGTTGGTAATACATCTATGTATACAAGTTTCCTTTGCTTTTCAAACTCCCCTCAATATCATTTCTGCCTACTTACTACCTGATTCTTGCGAGAAGATACTCCCTTTTTCAGTAATCTTCCATTGTATGATCCTTTTGCAAACAAATTATCAAATCCTTAAATTCTCCTCAACATCCCTTTGCAAAGGTCTGCTGTTCTCTTATGTACGAATGGGTATACATCTCTTGGTCTATTCCTGATCCCACCAATCTGCCTGGTCCTGACCCTTTCTTTCTCCAAATTTAAGTCTCTACCTCTACCACATTTGCTCTTAAGTTATAAGACTTAATTTCTCCTGTTCTCATT
>JABUQX010107591.1:37500-40000 GCA_015478945.1 Trachelipus rathkii
TCATAATAATAGTTCTTAGCTGCTTCAGAATACATGGATTTTAAAAGTTCTGGATTTGCCATCATTGTTTGCATTAAAGATTGATTTAGAGCAGCCAACATTAAAGGACTTAAATGGCTCAAAGGATTTATCATATTGAGCAAGGTATTTGGACTCTGTTTTTGTTGTTCCATGTGTTTTTGCTGTTGTTCAAGTTGTTCCCTTTGTTGCTTTTGCAATCTTTCCATTTCTTTTTCTCTCAATGCTTGCAGCTCTTGTTCTCTTTGCTGTTGAAGTTCTCTTTCCCGCTCTTTTTCAGCCAATTTCCTCTCTTCATACTCTTTCATATCTTTAATATATCTCTGTCTGTCTTGTTCGGAAAGTTCATTAAATTTTTGTTTCTCACCTTCTCCCATATTCCTCCACAGCTCTCCTGCCCTTTTTCCAAAATCGGCAAATTGTGGAAATTCTTTTCCTTCTTCCATTAGCTTTCTTTTAAAATAGGCGCAAAAATGCATAAAAGGAGTACACGCTTTTTTTGGCATGTCAGGTTGCCTTCTTCTCTTCTTTTTCCTTCTTCTGGTAGGACCGGGAAGAGTAACTGCTTGTGGTGGAATTCTCGAAGCAGTAGAATTCTGGAGTAACGCTTCGTATGAGCGCATAATATTGCAACCATTTTGTCTGGCTTGGGCGGCAGCAGTCAAACTTCCAAGGCCACTCAATCCTCCAAGAGCACTCCCCAATCCAGCAGAACTTCGCTGGGATAGAAGTTTCAATAGATCCGTCTGCGCCTGCGTTGTACTCGAGCCATTCTCTCCACTGTAACACCAGAACAACTAACTAAAGATGTGCCAAAATTACGAAGGCACTTAATGATAAAAATGAAGGAAGTTATGATAGTGAGAAAAGAAAAAAACTCCCTGAACCATGACCCTAAATAGGTTGATATGACCTAAATTAAAAATCAATTGCTCACTGCCTTACTCACCATTTTGCACTGTTGTCTTGTTTTATTGTGCAAGTGAGCGGTCAAGTACAATCAGTGCAAAATACCAAAAATATGTGAAAACATTAATAATAATAATAATAATAATAATAATAATAATAATAATAATAATAATAATAATAATAATAATAATAATAATAATAATAATAATAATAATAAAAGACATGATGCAAAGCTCTGTCAAGCTGTGCCTACACTTTATATACCAATAAATGAGACTGAAATCTTTGCATCGACATTAAAAAGATTAAAAAAAAAAAAAAAAAAAAAAAAAAAAAAAAAGAGAGAGAGAAGTTATTCATATGTAAATATTAAAAAAGACATAGCAAAATTTCAAAGCAATAATATTAGATTTAAATATTAAATAATATAAATGTAGGAAATATAAATATATAAAGAGATGTAAAAAAGAAATGCACAGCAATCCATTTTATGTGAAGAAAAAATTACGAAGAAAATCCCTTCCCCCCCTTTTTTTTTTCTTTACGTTCACTAATAAAATTTAAAGATTGTGCTTCTCTATAATAATAATAATAATAATAATAATAATAATAATAATAATAATAATAATAATAATAATAATAATAATAATAATAATAATAATAATAATAATAATAATAATAATAATAATAATAATAATAATAATAATAATAATAATAATAAATAATAATAATAATAGCTGCAACACTTAAATGAAAATATATATATTAAAAGTTACCAAAAACAAGTATAGATAAATATTAAAATATGAATTAAATTTGAAAAAAAAACACACATGAGCGAAAAAAAGCTACAATCCCTTGGCAATTATTACACACCGTGCAGTAATGTCAGTATATATATAAATATAATAAGAAATAGCAATCCAGAATTATTGCTAAAAAGGAAAATATAAGAAAAAAAAGGGAAAGAAAAAAAGAAACCAGTTTTCGTTTTCTTTTTCATTTTCTATGAACAATTTAAGGGAAACTTTTACAAATGTTACAAACACTTTGGTTTTTAAAATTAAATATTGGAGTTTACTATTTATTTAAATGATTAAAAAATAATTGTAGTTCCTGATTTAAAGAATTCAATTCAAAATCTAATTTCTATTTAAAAGGTATTGAATTCCTTCCTGTTCTGGATTCTTTTTTCCTTTGTTAAAATTTAAAATTTTTGGGGATGGAACGCCCCTTCATGGTGCATTCGAGCCCTAAGGCCAGGAGATTAATTAATTATGGGATTGCCTTTTTTGTTCTCTCTTACATACCATACTTTTGTAGAATCTTCGTCCGCACACAAAAAAAATAAAAGTAAGCTATAGTAATTGTATTGGCTAAAATAGCTAATTTTATTCGCAATTTTGAAATTTAAAAAAAAAATTAATATTATAATTATAATTTGCTTAACAAAGACAAAAGAAATTAATTCTTAGTAAATTTAAATTAAAGGCACTTAACCCATTTATATAAATAAAAGGCAAACATTAAGTATTTACCTGCCAACGGGTTTTCCAAGCTTTTCTATCACCAA
>JABUQX010107591.1:45000-52348 GCA_015478945.1 Trachelipus rathkii
ATTGGGGGAAGGGGAGGCAAAGAAATGCAGCAAAAGAATGGACAGAATCTACTCCATACCTTCATGTAGAGGCAGTAGAAGATAACAAAATACAGTTTTCTCTCTGAGCGATCTAACGTCTGAGTTTCGATAAAGAACAAGTGAGGTTTTGAAAAAGAGGGGAGGTGATGTTCAACAAAATGAAAATCAAAATGAAGACAGCAAATGTTACAGAAATTAAACAGGACCGTGCACCAGTAAAACTTGGTGATTTCGTAGCGGCGCCAACCCCACCGTTGCAGGCTCCTATATATGAGTGAGGACCAGGAAGACCAAGAAACAAGGACAGGCTAGCGACGATCATCATTAATTTATACTATAAAAAATAAAAAAAAACAAAAGAGATGTAAATATAAACCTATTATTATAGAGAAGCAGTTTTATAAAAAAATAGATATATAATTAAATAAATAAATAGATAAATAAATAACTAACTAAATAAATAAAAAACCATTTTAAGTTAAATAAAACCTTCCTATAATTAACATAAGAATTCATTTTCTTAAATTTATGACTTGGGTGCCGCCATTATCTAATTTCTAATTTTTTTTTTTTACAAAAAAATAGAAGGGTTTTTATTAATAAATAGATAGTGGTAGAAGGGAACTTGTTACGCTGAACACTGAATTTCCTGTTATAAACTTTAAGTACTTCATGCTTTGTGAATTGTTTAAAAAAAGGAAACACAGCAGAGTAATAACAATGAACACCATTTTCCCTTCTTTTCTTTTATATATTAATAGAGTCGCATATTAATAAAGTGTCTTCCGTAAATGTCAACCTCTCAAATGAGAGAGAGAGAGAGAGAGAGAGAGAGAGAGAGAGAGAGAGAGAGAGAGATAGAGAGAAAGAGATGAGAGAGAGGGTGGATATATCAATAATGGAAGGACTTGAATGTAAAAGTAGGAAAATGACTTTATAATTATAAAAAAAATAATAAATATGTCATGAAATAAAGAAAAACCAAATTCGTAACATATAATTTTATGAGGGACGATGGTCCAGGAGCTCTAACTCGTGAGCCTTTTTGTTTCTAAATATTCATAGAGGGCAAGATATTTACATAGATTCCGATATCCAAACCTATTTAACAATTAAAAAGTACAAGAAATTTAACTTGTTTGTAATAATAATAATAATAATAATAATAATAATAATAATAATAATAATAATAATAATAATAATAATAATAATAATAATAATAATAATAATAATAATAATAATAATAATAATAATAATAATAATAACTAAACTATCATTATTATTATTATTATTATTATTATTATTATTATTATTATTATTATTATTATTATTATTATTATTATTATTATTATTATTATTACATTTAACTCAACCAGCGTAACAGCAGCATTACTATTTTAATTTTCCTCGTCATAATTTAAAAACATTAACAACAACAGCAACAGCAACAACAACAACAACAACCACACCCGAAAACAACATCAACAACGACAACGACAACAAAGACAGCAACAACAACACCATTTAACATGCTCTAAAAAAAAAAAAAAAAAAAAAAAAAAAAAAAAAAAAGGCGTGAAGGTGAAAATCAATCTTACAATGACAGGGTAATAATGACGATCATTTTCTTTTATATGTATAATAATGCCTAGTACTTAGTCATAATAATAATAATAATAATACTAATACCACAATAATAATAATAATAATAATACCACAATAATAATAATAATAATAATAATAATAATAATAATAATAATAATAATAATAATAATAATAAGTTTAATAGATATATATATATATATATATATATATAAAGAAGTATATATATATATATATATATATATATATATATATATATATATATATATATATATATATATATATATATATATATATATATATATATATATATATAGGACCTTTTTCTGTTTTACGCTTGCGTCAGTTTTGAATTATTTTTGTTTTTTTAATATATTGCTACTTCATATGATACCAACAATGAATTTCAGTGGTAACGGACATGATTAAAAAAATATATAGGACCAGTTACGTTTTACGGATCCGTAACTTCTTTAATTTTTTTTTTTTTAACTAAAGGAATACCTAAGGGTAAACCGCAAAGATGAAGAGAGTTCTCGGCCTTCCGGGGAACGATAGGGTAGGATCTATTCTCCGAGAGGGCCCCGAACTCCTCGCTATCTGCATTTGGGTGTCGTGTTCTCCTCCGCCCTCTACGGGGTATGGAAACGTCCCCCCTCTGTCCCCGTCGGCTCAAGCACTTAATTCTTTTTTATTTTTTATTTTTTTTAATTTATCTATATATATACTTTATAATGCTGATTCCAAATATGTAATTATTTGTTTTGTTGTTGCTGAATGAATCATAGGAATTCCTTTTTCCTTTTGCAAGTTACTTCCTCATATATTATTTAATACTATATTAAAAACAAATATCTCATCCTTCCATAAAACTTTTCATACAGATTTTAAATATTAAATAATCTGCTTCTCTGCAACTGCTTCTTTTTTACTACAAATTAAAAATTATTATTGGTAATATAATTTCAACTATTCAATATATAAGAAAGTTATATATATATATATATATATATATATATATATATATATATATATATATATATAGGTGAGTATATATATATATATATATATATATATATATAGTATATATATATATATATATATATATGAGTTGTTCAGAGTAGAGGGAATTGTGCCCATGTATTAAGATGGTCATTGAACAGGAGCTCCTGTTCTCATAATAATAATATTCATTACAATAATCACATCACAGACAACCAAATATATATATATATAGAGAGAATGTAATATATATATAGTATATATATATATATATAATGTTCATACTGGTAGGTAGGTTGTCCCAGTCCCTGGTTTATTATGGAGATTATGATTAATTGATATTGTTTTAGTAATGAAAGCCAATAATATGATAATTACAATATTATATTGATGAAATTATAAATTTTTTCTTCGCACATAAATCTTTGATTAGTATTTATAGTTTCAATAAGTTTGTATAAATTTAATTCTGAATTTACTTTTTATATCTTATAAATAATATTTTATAAAGTTTTAAACTAACTACTTCCTAATCTTAAAAATTATCATTTCCCTATATATAAAAAAAAATCCTTTCAAATAAGAAAAAATTAATTATTTAAGACACTTAAGCCTTTTCAAAATTTTGTGAGATATCATGCCTTATAATATTTATTATTACTAATGTCTTTACTGTTCTTTTCATTCCAACAACAACAACAACAACAACAACAACAACAACAACAACAACAACAACAACAACAACAACAACAACAACAACAACAACAACAACAACAACAACAACAACAACAACAACATACACTCGCATTACAGTAAATTCTTTCGTAAATTGTTACATTAGGAAAAATATAATTATATTTTTTTGTTATCTTTCAAATTCTTATAATAAATATGACCTTTAATAGCAAAATAATTATATAGCGAGCGAAAAAAGCGAATCATTTAATACATAATTTTAAATTAAAAAAAGTCAAAACTCAATAGGGAAAAAAGGCTTTAAAAAAGAACACTGTTTTTCCGTTTCAGAGCTTCACAAAAGATTAAAAATAAAGAAGTTGAAAATTAAAAAGTTTTCTTTTCTCACATAAATTTAATGTTATATTTTAATATCACAAAATTAATACACAAGCTATAGAATGTAATAATTTGTAATAAATTATGTAATTATAAGAGAGAGAGAGAGAGAGAGAGAGAGAGAGAGAGAGAGAGAGAGAGAGAGAGAGAGAGAGAGAGAGAGAGCTTTGATTGATATTTAATTGCGAAGGATTTGAAGAAGCTATTTTGAGCTATTATGAGAAATATTTTAAAAAAAAGTAATTGCTTAATAATTTATGTGCTACCTTCTAGATTTAAAGACAAAATCAAACACACGAATGTACACACACACACACACACTATATATATATATATATATATATATATATATATATATATATATATATATATATATATATATATATATATATTATATATATATATATATATATATATATATAGTGTGTGCACACGACCATTTGTCTACCGGGAGAGACACCGACGCCCGTACCCCCTCCGACTAGTGAATGCTGGAAAATTAATAAAATAAAGCTTTAGTACAATAAGTCTATATGACTATAAAAATTTTACGAAAAGAAGCATCTGGCAGTAAACTGAAAATGAAATGAAATTTGAGGTGTTCATAGCTTTTTCAGGTTCATTTTTTAAACTTTTTTTTTAGGTTTCCTTTCATAATGAATCATTTCAAACATTTCATATACCGGTAAGTTTCATGAAAATCGGTGAAAATCAGCTTGTGGCTGTAATTGATAATTTCGTTCATAGACAAACGTCATAATTATGAAATCTGGAGGCCTCTTATTTCATATTAAGCAACCTTAAAAACAATTTATACCAATGAAAATTAATAAATATGTTAATTCCTAAGCATCTAGAGATCGTTCTCGAATTTCTAATTAGGACTTTGAGAGAGAGAGAGAGAGAGAGAGAGAGAGAGAGAGAGAGAGAGAGAGAGAGAGAGAGAGAGAGAGAGAGAGAGAGAGAGAGAGAGAGAGAGAGAGACAGAGAGAGACAGAGAGAGAGAGAGAGACTTGAAAGGGAGGATTTGTTAAGCTTTTATAAGGGATTCCATAATTAATGGTGAATGATATGGGATTCAAATATATAGGGACTTTTATTAAGTTTTATAACTCTGCTGTTTAATTTTAACTAAAGGAATACCCAAGGTAAACCGCAAAGAAGGAGTCGGGGTCTCTTGGTCTTCCGGGGAAACTACAGGTAGGGATTCCTGGGAGGGTCTCCGGAACCCTGCTCTTTGGTATTTAGTGTCGTGCCTCCCCTACTTGGTATGGAAAACGTCCCCCCCTCTGTCCCCGTCGGCCCCGATTCCTAAATTTTTTTTTTTTTTTTTGCCGTTTTTTAGTAATTTTTTACATTTTTATAATGTTTCCTATACGCTGATTCCAATATGTAATTGGTTTTTCGGTATGTCACTTTTGAGATATTTAATTTATGAAAAAAATGTTTTACATTTGTGTAATAAGCTTTTTATACGCTGATTAAAAATATGTAATTGGTTTTTTCTGTGGGTGTCGTACTTTTGAGATATTTTATTTTTAAAACAATATTTAACAAAAATGTGATTTTAAAAATTATTTAAAATACTTGAACTTTTTTGAAAAGACATGTCCGTTACCACTGAAATTCATTGTTGGTAATTTCATATAGTAGCAATATATTAAAAAAAACAAAAAATTAAAATCAGATTTGAGTCAAAACAGAATAGGGATCTTATATGGACATATATATATATATATATATATATATATATATATATATATATGGTAGAGTGATATATATATATATATATATATATATATATAGTATATAGAGAGAAAAATATATATATATATATATATATAGTATATATATATATATATATATATATATATATGATTGGTAGAGGGGTTTCGCGGTGTAAACTTGAGGGGTTTGAAGTAAATGTAGAAAAGATTACAGCTATGTACGTGTGAGGAGAGTCTGCGGTGAATCACGTTAGATGATGAGCAACTGGAGCAAGTATTGAGTTTAAATATTTGGATATATGTTGGATGAAAAGGAAACAGATGATACAGAGTGGTAGGAAAAAGTTGTGAATGGTGGAAGGTGGCTAGTAGCAATTAAATCTTTGGTGGATTTAAAGGGACTAAGTCTTGAGTGTGCTAGAGTTTTGCATGAGGGTATGCTGTTAACTGTGTTAATGTATAGTAATGAAACTATGGCCTGGAACAAGAGGTTTAGATCTAAGATACAATATGTTCAGATGGACATCTAAGGGAGCAGGAGAATGATAAATGAGGAATGAACGCATTAGGAGTTGTGTGGTGAAAAGAAAGGCGTAAATGAGAATAAACGAGTACACTGAAATGGTTTGGTCATGGAAAGAATGAATGATATGATAACAAGTTGGTTAAGCGGATGTATAGTGGTGAGTGTGCTAAGAATCGACCAAATAAACTGGAAAAAAGTGGGTTGAGTCAGTAAAGGAATGCCTGAAGGAGAGAAATGTGAGTTTGGTAGAGGCTAGAAGGCAGGAACATAACAGGAGTGAATGGCTGGGTTTTGTGAGGAGGTATGGTTGTGGGCTTTGCCCAGGGGATTAACCCCACATTGACGAGATATCAACAGTGAGGGTCCGTCGCAGCCTCGTGAAACCCTAGGGTGGATTTTTCTGACAGCTACAAGCTCTCATTTAGGGTATAAAGGGGGTGGCTTTCTTTTCAACTTACCTCATGTTCTACTTCTTTTCTGTTCCGGTGTATGTTACGCACCTCACCCCTAATCTAGGGATAGGCGGTAGATATATATATATATATATATATATATATATATATATATATATATATATATATATATATATATATATATATATATATATATATATATATATATATATATATATATATATATATATATATATATATATATATATATATATATATCCCCTGATCTTCCCTTATTTGGAGGGTCCATGTCATTTCCAGAAACCCGGCAAACTCCACCGGGCGGAGCCACAGGTCTCTCAGGGGGGAAATTTGATAGTATTCTGTATGGAACGAGTGGGAGGCATCTTAGTAGGAGGTGTTCAACAGTTTTAGTTTCTATCAAGCATCTACGACAGAGTGGGGATGGAGTATCTTGAGGTCGAAACATATGTTTGTGTTCCTGGAAATCTGGGTAATGCCCGGATCTTTATCTAGAGAGTGAGATTTGCATCTTTCGTGGGAGTGTGTTTGGGGTTTGAAGATATTTCGGGGGAATAGGAGTTTATGAGGTGATTTGGTGGGCGGTTGTTGAGGTATTGTCGTGTAAAGTGTATATGAATGTGTTTTGAGAGAGATGTGGTATTTGGGGGAGGGGAATGGTTCTAAAGAGTTCGCCGCAGTAGAGGGCAGCGGAAGGAATGAGGGGATCTTAAACGATGTATAGAATGTTCTTGTAGGTAGTTATGGCATGGGTGGGTAGGGTCAAAAGTCTTGGCTTAGAATTGTGTTCCTATCATATCTAGATGATCCTAAATGGGGAGAATTTTTGTTTCTTCATGCAGGTGTTGGATAGGGGTGGTTTTTTAGACAACTTGTAATTGTTCGTTGGGCGGTATTTTGTATTATTTGTAATTTAATTTAATTAGTGAATGAGGTTAGAGGATATCACACTGTTGATCCGT
>JABUQX010107592.1:0-5000 GCA_015478945.1 Trachelipus rathkii
CCCAAGAGAGTTGAGACATATATATATATATATATATATATATACATATATATATACAGCATATAGTGATATATATGGCAGGCAGGCAGAGGAGGAGTGAGGAGAGAGCATAGAGAGAGGAGAAAGAGAAAGAGAGCAGAAAGAAAGAGAAAGAGAAAGAGAAAGAGAGAGAGCATGAGAGTATATATAGTGAGAGAGAGAGAGGAGAGAGAGAGAGAGTATATATATTTTGTTCTAAGATAGTGGCAGATGGAGGAAGGATGAAAGAGAAGAAGTGACAGTTGTAATTTATAATGGAAAGAAGAATGGACTGTGGATGGACTTTAAGAAGGAATCCCCACCCCAGGGCTGCCCCCCCCATACAAAACCCGCCATTCTCTCCTATCATGCACCTTTATTTCGCCTCTGCCAAACCTACATTTCTTCCTTCAGACATTCGTTCACCTGACTCAATCCACTTCTTCGGTCTCCAGCCGTTGCATTTCAACACACTCTACCATGGCACCGCCGTCCAACCGATTCTCCATCCTTTCCACATGACCTCAAACCATCTCAACATACTTTCTTATTCCATTTATTCTCTCATTACCCCTTTTCACACACCACACAACTCTAATACGTCTATTCCTCATTTTATCAATTCTTTCACACCTAGCATTCCTAAGATTGTCCATCTAGAACACATTGAACTTAGATCTATATTTCTTATTCCCAGACCATAGTCTCACTACCATACACAACACAGGTATCAACATACCATCATGCAGAATCTACCAACCTTCAAGACTTAGTTCCCTTACATTCACTGAAAGATTTAATTGCACTCCAGCCACCTTCCCCGGCTATTCACAACTTTCCTACTAATAAATTAATAAATCATCTGTTCTCTTCTCATCCAACACATACTACTCCTGAAGAGCTTAAAACTCCCATACTGCTCCCAGCTGTCATCATCTAACATAACTTCACACACTGAGGGACTGTCCTCACTCACAACCATAACTCCCTACTTCATTCTCATATATTGCTTTCACAAACCCTCCTCCTTTTTACATACCCTGCCACCCTCTCCCACCAATCCTCTCAAACCCTTTTCAGACTCGCCACACAAACCAAATATCCGCATACACATTTGACCACTCCTTCTCTCCATTCTCCATCATTCTACCACCATTCCCTGCCATCCCCACCTCGAATTTTTATTTTCTCATATAACCTATCCATATACACATTGAATAAACCAAGGAGACATAACACACAACCCTGTCTCATGCTGATAATCCTAAACCAATCACCATTGACACCATTTATTCTTACACACGCTTCATCACTATCGTCATATACATATCCTTTGATTCATTCAGAAGCTTCCATCACCAACACCATATATCACTTCAATACTAAAATACGGAAAGCTTCCCTACTAACTCTATCATACGCCTGTTGTAACCATAAAACCTAAATATAATTTATTCTTCTTTCTCCCCTCATTTCTCAATCATTTGTAAAGATTTGATCCACACATCCTCTACTCACTCCTAAACGCACCTTGTTCTTCACCAATCAGTCCTCAGTCACTGGACGCACCTTTCGACCAAAATACAGCATATACCTTCCCTACAACACTCAATAAACTTGTTCCCCTATAATTTCTACATATATACTTTCCTTTTCCCCCTACCCTTATATAAAAGGGTACTACATACTGCTCTTCCTCCAATCTTTCCAATCCATACCCTCCATAAACGCTTTATTTCCACAACTTCCAACCACCGACCACCACCAGCCCGCCTGACCATTTCACCAATTTCATTCATACCTGCAGATTTCACTATCTTTCAACCTTTCACCCCTGTTCACACCTCCGGTTAACCAAAAATATTCTTTCTTGTACTCTACCAAACCATTAATATTCACCTTCACCCTCATTACATTGCCAGCAGATTTTCGAAGCGTTCTTCCCACACTCCCCTCACATCCATTTCACCAGTTACAAAAACACCATCCTCATTCCTATTCTAAGTACCTTTCGTGCCTCCTTCTAAAAGAGCTTCCTATTCCATTCTAAGTCCCCATTCATCCTCCTTCCCCACCATTTACCTCTTGTTTCTCCTACTATATGTTGAGTTATATATATATATATAGAAAGATATATATATATATATATATATATATATATATATATATATATATAGTAGGTATATATATATATATATATATATTACATATATATATATATATATATATCACAGGATGAATCTAGATGCAAGAGTGCTGTTGCTGTTATCACCATCATTGAAATGCTTTAGGTATTTTATGAGGACTCTTCGTAATTAATCCAGTATTTTTTATCATTTTTATAAATAAAAATTTTATTAATTCAAAAATATTTAGATTGTAAAAATTATTTAGAATAATTTTTAAGAGTAATATTTAATATTGTATAATTATTTGGAATAATTTTACGAAATTTATAATAATATTTATAGTAATTTTTAAGTAAGCGCTTTAAGAAAGAATGGTATAAAAGAGCGAGCATTATGCATATAGATGCTCATTCCTTGTTCGCCGCTCTTTATATCTGAACTCTTGACGTGTATTATCTATGTTTAGCGAAGATTAAAAGGCTAAGTTTAGTTGTTCTCATTTCATTTCTGCAAGCCTTCCTGGTACAACTTTGGATTTACTAGACGCAAAAAGCAGTGGCGGTTAATAAGAGCCTGAGAGAAGACTCCGCGAGAATCTTGAGGACTTAAAGGAAGCTCAGAGGAAACTTTAAGAAGAAAGTATCACCCATACAACGGCTCGAACGACTTGACGGGAATTCAGGGAAGAGAAGAACGTCAGACAGGGTTACGACCTGGGAAGTTCACGACCTTAGACAACTGCTTCAAAAGAGACCACGCATCTGCAGGTGGGCCAAGAGGATACAAGGGACGTACATTTTGTGACAATAATATATATATATATATATATATATATATATATATATATATATATATATATATATATATATATATATATATATATATATATATATATATATATATATATTGAAAAGATTAATGGAAGATCCAGAGGAAAGTTGGAGGTTAGGAGATTTAAATACCTTATTGAAGAAAAACGAACAAAAACTTGTAGTAATTAAGTATTAAAAGATACTCATCTCAGAACAGAAGATTCCAGGGGGAATATGAAGAAGTCGTAGACTGAGTAAGCTTAGTTGCCCAGAATGTGCTCGAATCAATGAAAATGTTCATGAGACTGAACTGGGAATACTTAACTCATTTGACAAGCCTGGATCTCTCGAAACATTTGCACAAATTCAAAACTCTTCTAGAATTTACGAAAGCAGTGTAAAAATCATTATTAGAAAAGATACTTTGTGGTTATAAATTGAACTGATTGAGCAACTTAATATATGTGAAGAGGTTGTTGAATGTTATTGATCTGATCAAGCTGAACTGGTAAGTCCTTCTTTTAGGAATAAAACGATACTCAAATCTGAACTGCATATATATAAACTCTCAGAGCGATAGAATTTTGCTGACAATGGAAAAATGAGAAATATTAGACGAGAATTATTCTTTACTCTTTAAAATTTCATTTTTTCTAAAGGAGTAATGACCTCCAATATAGTTGTTGAACTCGGTATAAACTTCAATTCTTTTTTACTGAGGCCGAAATAAGTGGAAGACTTATTCCATCAAGTGTATCGAAGATCGAAAATGTTCCTGACCGGAATAATGGTTTAATTCAAGAATGGAATCTACTTCCCCGGAAGTAGAAATTGATTCATCAATTGATCAGTTCAGATCTAGGCTTAAATATTTAATGTTGATTTTTGAGTGAAAGTGAACAGAAATTTGACTCCATTTTTTAAGTTTTCTTATTTATTAATTATTAATTAATATGGCTTCACATATGGTTGCCCGACAACAGGTGCGGTTGTGGTGCGGCGCGGTGCGGTGCGGCGCGGTGCGGCACACAATTCCAGTGTTCCAGTGCGGTGCTATTTTAAAAATAAAGAGGTACGGTGCGGCGTAGTGAAATGCGGAGCGCGGTGTGCATTGAAACATTGAGTTGCGGTGCGGTGTGGTACTACTGAAATGACTTTTTTCGCGGTTCGGTGCGTGGTGCGCTTGCTCTGGTGGCCGGTGTTGTGCGGTACGGTGGAGGTGCGCAAAAATTCCGACTCTTGACTAACTCCAGTTTCACATTTAAGAGCAGATTTACTATTGAGTGAATTTAACTTGAGTAATTTGGTATTGATACCAAGTTGCTTATTTACCTTTGACGAGTTTTTAACACAACGATTATTATTATTATTTAATATCTATGCAATGTAAAGCTAAATGAGCTTTTCACTATAAGAAAACTCGTTCATCATTTATTTCAATGTTATTATTTAACAATGTATAAACTTTAATACAAAATAAACAAAGATAACTAGAAACATTTTCTACACAATCTCGCACTCTTTTGCAACTTTATAAAATAACGACAACAAGCGCAGTCTCGGAGAAGCCAAGGGTAGCGGCTAATGAAACCAGCCCCCTCATCTACTCCTCCACCAATCATTACGTAGGAGTTGACGGCCCTCGGTGATGGGGCTAGTGTTGCCACAAAATTATTTCTCAATAATTTTCTCAATATTTATTATCGGACAAAAGCTTTCCCTCTTTCAGACTCTACTCTTTGTTTTTATCCGAAAATGGCGAGTTTGAGAGCTGCGACCCTACTATGTTCACTATTACTGTCTCTATCGTCAATTTTTGTCCAAAGGCGAATGTTGTGCATATATGTGCGACTACGTTGCTCGTCCTCGTTTCCATAATTTAAAGTCTTCTAAGTTTTATACCTTATGCTCTGCGAACTCATCTCTTAACACAACTGACTATTATAAATTTTTATACTACTTAAACATATTAGCATATTCCTTTGTTTTCTTCTTCCAAAGAAATCATTCTTTGATGATTTCAATGATCAGCATCATCAGT
>JABUQX010107592.1:15000-21904 GCA_015478945.1 Trachelipus rathkii
ACCACATGTAGTGATACCAGTCTTTTCTAATTGCTTAAGAGTAGGTTGTGTGGAAGCTACTATCGAAATGCCTTTCGAGAATCTAATAGTAATAGTATACATGTTTGTTTTTCGTTTAGTGCTTTGTATAACTTTTCAATAAGGAAGATAAGAGCATCTTCTGTGTTGCGGTTTTTGGTAAAGCCAAATTGAGTTTGTGAGAGAAGTCCATTTTCATGTAAATAATTAGAAAGCTGTGTGTGAAATAATTTTTCAAGAATTTTACCAGTTGTATGCAGGATTGAAATCGGAGGTGAGGGAGGTGTCAGCACTTTTGGGAACAGGGGTGACTTTTGCAAATTTCAATTCAGTTGAGTGATGATTTAGTTCAATTGAGTTGTTATAGAGGGTGGATAATATAAGTGAGATTTCTTTCTGCAGACCCAGTTTGGAACACTGAATGTCAGAGATTTTATTCTTCAGACCATTTATAACATATTCAAGGTCAGATGCTGACATTCTTTCGAACGCAAAGCTCTACCCCTTCAAGCAGTCTTAAATATTCAGCAAAGAACACTTCTTCTCTCTGAAATTCAGCTGCTATTGCTAGTAGTAAATTAGAAGTTCAATTCATTAACTATGCGTTGCTTGTTTGTAACTATTATCACAGATCCTGATTAATTTTACTCGTTAATTTTTATTTATTGCTTTTTTTTGTGAAACCGGTTTGGAAATGTCCGTTATTATGTCCCATTGCGAACGTGGATCGGATAATAATAATAATAATAATAATAATAATAATAATAATAATAATAATAATAATAATAATAATAATAATAATAATAATAATAATAATAATAATAATAATAATAATAATAATAATAATAATAATAATAATAATAATAATAATAATAATAATAATAATAATAATAATAATCCATAATAATAAGTGATATAACAAATAATAATAATATGATAATAATAATAGGGCCTTCTCTTGCTCTTGTTCTCTCCGGTCTCCACAGCCATCTCCTTTTGGCCACTCTTTTCTCTTGCATCCTCTCCAAGTGTCCACACCACCTCAATCTAACTGCATCCATATAGCCTTCACTCCAGCCACCTCAATTATTCTTTCGTTTCTTTGTCTAACTCTTCTAGTCTTTCCCACCATCGCTCTCAAAGCGTACATCTCCACCGATTGTATTCTACTATCCTCTCCAGTTGTCGTATTCCATGTCTCTGCCCCATATAGTAGAATCGGCGTTGACACCCCCTCGAATATAAAACCCTTTCCACCTCCATACTCATTTGTCTTTCTTTCAGTATCTGGTGCATTGCTCTTACAGCCTCTCCCAATGATGCTGAGCTATCCTACTTGCTATATTCCTGTACATTTCCTCCTTCCCTTCCAAATACTCCACCCAAGTATTTTACATTTATTCCACCATCTTTATCTCAGTCCCTTCCACATCCAATTTCAGCTCCTTCCTCTCTACTAACCACCATGATCTCCGTCTTTTCTGTGTTCATAATCAGACCGGTCTCTCTAAGCCTATTCGCAAAATGTGTCACCACCTTTCTCAGCCTATCTCCCTCTTCGCTACAGCACGGCAGGTCATTCGCGCATTCCAGAATATCACGGTCAAATCTCCTATACCCTCTCTCACCTTTTATCACTCACCAGAAATATACTACAAACAAAATTGATGACAACATGCTTCCCTGTTTGACTCCTTTTTCACCCTCAAACCATCTCATTCTCAATATTCTGTTCTTCATACATTTTACTATTCTTATACAAACTCTGCAGGTTTCCTCTCAACTTTTTATCCACTACATATCTCTCTCTAGCACTCCCCACAGTCTCTCCCTAGGCATTGAGATCAAAAGCATTCATCAGATCTATGTAAGCTATATTTGCTAGTTTGTTATATTCCCATATCTTTTCTAATGTAATTCTCAAGGTAAACAAGAGATCCGTCGCGCTTCTGTTCTTTCTATATCCATGCTGCTTGTCCCCCAGTCTGGGCTCTACTACCATTCCAGCCTTCTCTCTAGAATTCACTCATATAATAATAATAATAATAATAATAATAATAATAATAATAATAATAATAATAATAATAATAATAATAATAATAATAATAATAATAATAATAATAATAATAATAATAATAATAATAATAATAATAATAATAATAATAATAATAATAATAATTAATTTTATTGATGGTAAGATAAACTGATTCGGATTCGGATTCGGAGCAAGAATCAGAAAAAGCCCGATTTTTAAAAGCCATTAAAAGTTTGTTTTATAGTTTGCCTTTAAATATTAATTAATTATTGCAGCAATATATTTCATACATTAATTTTGATGTTGCTTATACCAAATACAGGCATATAAGTCAAGAATGGAGTTTGTATTTGTGCTCTATACACACCTTACTCACGCCTACACACATCACACAACACACACACCACACATTATATATATAATATATATATATATATATATATATAATATATATATATATATATTTATATATATATAATATATATATAATATATATATATATATATATATATATATATATATGTAGTCAAAAATATGGTAACACCTATTAAATGCATGACTTTATTTCTTAGTATGATGTTGGATCACCTTTGGCATACATATCTGCCTGAATTCTCCTAAGTCCTGGATGGTGTCTAATGGCGTTATACCATTCTTCAGGTAAAACCTGATTAAGTTCTTGTAGGAATGCTGGTGGTGGATTGCGATTTTGATTCATGTTATCCGATACTGAACACAGGAGTGTTATGATATTAAGGTCTGGCGATTGAGGGGGATCAGGTAAGATATGAAACCTCATCTGCATGCTCACCAAACCACGACTGAACAACATGAAGCTACATGATTTGGGACCCTATTACTTGATAGATGGCGCTACCCTCAGAAAACAATATCTGGAGCATAGGATGAACGTGGTCTTCCAAAATACGTATATACTCCCTGGCAGTTACATTATTGTGCATGGTGATAGTGGGGCCTGCTGAATACTATGATATAGCTGCTTAAACTGTGACCAAACATCCACCATGCTTCATTCTTAGCATAAGGCAGTCATGGTCGTATGTCCGAATTGGTATTCTCCACATGTAAACTCCATCAGAGGTTGGGAACAGTGTGAAGGTCGATTCATCTAGCCAAAAGAGTGTCTTCCGTTGGTCGGCATCCAATCCTTATTAGTGTTGCACCACTCTCTCCTTTTTCTGGCGTTCTTGCCATTTACAGGAGGTTTAGCGATTGCTGCACGCACGCCCTTGAATATTTACCCTATAGAATTTCCTCCTCACTCTTTTTGTGCTAGCAGGATTTGCAAGACTGGTATTCAGCTCAGAAGTAACTTTGCAGCTGTTGTTTTCTTATTTTTTTCACAATCTTCCGCAATGCTTGTCTGTCTCTGTCACTCAATTTTGACTTGCGTCCACGCTGGTGTATATCGGATTATTTTTTTCCGGAAGCATAATATGCGCCCATGACCTTCGATGCGATACCTTTCAATACGCCAAATTACATTGGCACTTTGCTCATGACGCACCTGTAAGGAGGGCACCAACAATTTGCCCTCTTTGAAACTCTCTAACCTCGGACATACCTCACTTGTACTTGCAAAGAATGGTGATTACAAAGCAACTGAAGCTTTCTATTGACGTGACACACGAGCGACTGTGTTGCAATCTTTTCTTATTTGGGTAGTAGACATCTGTCATATTTAAGCTCTTTCTTTATGTTGTTTCTATATTTTTGTCCAACCCATATATAATATATATATATATATATATATATATTATATATATATATATATATATATTATATAGTTATATATATATATATATATATATATATATATATTATATATATGTATTATATTATAATATAAAGATATTATATAAAATTAAAACTATTCCCCCCCAAAAAAATTTTTTTGCCCTGCCAATTTATGATATTTGACATCATCGATGAAATCAGCAATGAAAATTTATTAAAATTTCTCAACAAATCGAGCTCATCCTATTTTACTAGGAACATATTATCTAATGTGAGGGTCATTAAATATAATATTGAAGTGCTGCTCAATCAGTTTTATTGCTGAAAAATTGCAGTATTATTATTAAGTTTTCTCACACATAAATTAAAATCAAAATTTTATATTGTATAGTTGCAAATTGTTGTTTTCCAGTTTATTTATTATGTTATTTGTTATTAACTTCCTTTTTTTTTCTTTTTAGAGAATAGTAGTTATCTCTAATTGGTAGGTGCGCGTGTTTGATATAAAACCACTTATTGGAATTGAATAAATGATATATTGCAAGAAATATAAATTATAAATAAGTAGGCCTATTGAGGGTTGGGCTGGCTCGGCAAACCCCGGCTCTGGATGTCCCACCACCGCTTCATGCAGCTCCAGAGCTACTTTAAATGCAGAGCTCCGGCTCCGAGGAGCTTCGGGAACCTTAACTTCCAGTTGGGAGCGCTCCGGAATATCTGGCTCCGGCTCCAGTCCGAAGCTCCTGCCTTACAATTTCATAAAAACAAACAACTCTTGTTTATAAAGTCTATTAATATTAGGATAAGGAATTGATAAAATGGGAAAATTTTATTAAAGAAAAAGTAACTCATTCAATAATTTAAAAATGTAATAGCGATTCCCCGTATATATATATATATATATATATATATATATATATATATATTATATATATATATATATATATATATATAATATATATATATATATTTTTTATAAAAATTTAAAATATATTATATATATATATATATATATATATATATATATATATATATATATATATATATATATATATATATATATATATATATATATATATATATATATATTATATAATTAAAATATATATATATATATATATATATATATATATATATCATACTTTCTTTTAATTTTAAGAATAGTAATAACACTGCAGGGTGATTACATGTTTCTATTAATAAACATTATTTTTTCTACGTTCTTTGAACTTAATCTTGACCTCCTTTCATTTATCAATTCTCCTGATTTGGAGAATAATCTCTCATTCTCTACAGATGTTGCTGGAATGCACAAAAGTTGACCAACTAATTTACTTAAATGTAGGAATGATTCTTTTCTAGTTTTCCAAATTTCCAAAATATCTGACTCAAATGGACTTTTCTTTTCGTTAACATAATCTTTTAGTTCTCTATTTAGTTGATGCATAAATTCACTTTCATCATCTTCTGTGCTGCTTTCACTCTCAGAGTATGTCCATTGTGGGTTTCCTCACTTTCTCCTCAGGATTTACTTGAATAGTATCATCACTTACTTCAAATTCTGTTAGGTTAATGACTACATTTTTAATTATAGTGTCCTTTTGGTCATCACTAAAAAGTCTGGTTTTGAATCTTGGATCAAGAAACGTTGACATCTGATTATCCAAATCATTTTCTATGGCAGTGCACAGCGTTGCCATTTAGGTCATTATATGTTCTCTAACACAAATTCCTACATCTGTTTGAGGGGTAATTTTGTTAAAGCTTTTCCTATACCAATTATAATTGGAACTATTAGCGATACCGTAGAATATTTTAATCCAGATATAGTAACAATGGCTTGTTGAAATGGCTTTAAAATTAAAATTAAATCCTGTAATATTTCTTTATCACCTGGGGAAACATTTAAAATTATTTTCTTAAAACTGCAATTTCAAGCAAATCTAACTGATCTGTTATAGTTTTGTATCATCGGAAGCACGAATTCCATCTAGTTAAGTCCATATATATATATAGATATATATTATATATATTATATATATATATATATATATATGATATATATATATATATTATTATATATATATATATATTATATAATATATATATATATGGTATAATATATAATAATATATATATATATATATATATATATATATATATATTATATATATATAATATATTATATATATATTATATATATATACAGTATATTTATATATAATATATATATATATATATATATAATATATATATACTATATAGTATATACTATATATATATATATATATATATATATATATATAATATTTCTTTATTTAAAAATTTTAATATATTTTTTTAAATATTTTTATTTGTATTTAACATATATAATAACATATATATATATATATATATATATATATATATATATTATATATATTATATATATATATATAGTATATATATATATATATATATATATATATATATAATATATATATATAAGTCTCCAGTTCGTATTGCACTGTAATTTTGAATTTTGAATCTGGATCCCATTAAGAACGATTGGTTTACGCACAAAACTTTATAGACTGTTTTATCCTGAAATTCGACCATTCTAAACACGAGTTTTTATTGCACGACGTTCTGGAAACGCTCCGGAACATCCAAAAATCCTCGGCTCCGCTCCGAGCTCCCGAGGGCTCCGAAGCTCTTCAACACATCAGCTCCGAGCTCCGGAACCTCCGAGTTTCTAGTTTCAAGTTCCTGGAGCAAGAAGAAAAAACACGCCGCTCAGCTCCAGTCCAGACCCTTGGAGCCAACTCAGTCACTCCGGGAGACAAAGCAGTCCAACGCCTAGTAAATATACACTTTAATTAATAATAAAATAATATAATAATAATAATAATAATAAATCAATTAATAATAATAATAATAATATAATAATTAATAATATAATAATAATAATAATAATAATAATAATAATAATAATAATAAATAATAAATAATAATAATAAATAGACTTAAATAAAAAATAATAATAAAAATAATAGTTAAGTACTTTAGTGGCGATCATGAAACATGATTGCAACTAGAAATCAACATTGGTTT